>VMBQ01009094.1:0-34269 GCA_007657795.1 Dreissena rostriformis
TTCGTGTGTTTAAGCCATAACACTGTCTTCGTCTGTTCCAACGATACTTCCATGGTTTTGCAAACACTCAGTCTGATCGCCAAGATTGATTAATTTCGAGCGATATCGCTTGCCTCGGGCTTTTGTTTCACCTTTTACAATTTCGATCACAGATTTTGTCCGCTGATACGATCCCTGGATTTAAATCAGCGCTCTCTACATCAGTGGTCCATCCTTAGTTCACATTTTTTGCTTTTTTTAACTCTACCAATATTCTCATCTCATGCACAGAAGAATATGTATATATTTAAGTCTTAGGTTTTTGCACCTTTTTATCACTGTTGAGAGGATTTTACTGAGTGGATTGAGTAACTCGGGTAACCTATCAATCTATTTCTTTTTAACCCCCCACGCATGGCCATAACGTATCAGTATTGAACATAGCCATTATTATAAAAGAAGAAGAAGATGCATTGCATGTAAACCAAAAGCGGCTAAGCGCAGCGGGCATGCGCATGCTGCATTCTGGTATACTAGCTGGGATTATTCTAATAATAATTCACAACTTCTGACTAAAAATAACTCGTTTCGCGTCTGAGACGCTTTTTAATTTTCAGGTTTTCAAATCGTCAAAGTTGCATATAATGTATATTTTAGAGCATGGTAAATTTTTGGTATTAATGTTTTATCGCAAATATCCAGGGGGCATGCGTATACGGGAGCTTACCGCATTGAAGTGAGGTTACGGGAGAAAAACTTTAAATATGACGTCGTTTTGCGTTTTTCGAGAAGGAGTAGCGTATATTTTCAACCGGTAAGCCAGTTTATATTTATATTTCTTTTAAATGATTACGCCCTTTCGGCTCTACGGTGTTTGTGCTCCCCTCGGTTTTTTGTTTCAATGCCGTAGACGTCGGAATAAAAAAGTTATTGAAGCAAAACCGGCGACAAATTTGTTGTTTAATTTCTTGACCTTCGAGATGTTGGATGTTCGAATATCATTTTCTCTCAAAATAAACAGTATTTGTGCAAGTTTACAGTAAACTATAACATAAATCACGATTATTTAATTATCTCGACGCGTTTGTATGTCTATTAATTCATTTAATACCGAATTATAACGGTTTAACCCCCATTTTGGGAACTAACTTCCTTTTAAGCCCATTTTGGGACCTGACTTCCAAATGATAAATAGCTTTTTCCTATGTTAGAAGGTTTTATGCGAAATAACTGTCATGAATGAGTTCCGCATTGAAGCGAATGTTTTGGAAAACATTATCACTTGAGGAAATCAAGAGTTATCATTTTTTAATATTTTTATTAATTGTTATATTATTAATTGTTATTTTTATATGTTTTCTCACATACTTAACGGTAACATTTAGTGTGTGTAATATAAGACATTCGACGGTATTATTAACACAGTGTAAGTATTACCTGTTTATTTTAACACATATGAACATACTTATGTTTGAATATGCCTCAAACGGAATACTATGCTTACTAAACGGAATACTATGCTTACTATTTCCAGATATCAAGACGCCAGGTATAGATGTTGAGGATGCCAAGATTAAAAAAGACGGCGTAACGAAGTATGTACCGCTCTAGAAAGCGAAAGGTACATGAAAACCCACCAATCAAACAAAAAAAGATAACGTCGAAGTACCACGCCAGTTAAACACACAAAACAATCACATATACGTGCAATAAAAGTGTAATGAAAAACAGAAAAGGGTAAAGCCGGTTCGATACCATTATAAGGTTGCTGTAACCAAATACTACCATTATTGCGATTCGGAATACATGGAGCAATTTGGAATGCCTGACACCTGCTTAGAAGATGCATATCGGTGGATGTTTTTTTATGCAAACTTAACTATTAATTGTTTATTTAATACAATGACATTTGACGCGTTTTACCATAACGATACTGATACATGTATGTGACTTTGATGTGACACATTTTGGACGACCTTCTTTTAAACCAGTTCTGAGTTGGTCACTATATTATAATCGCAAAAAGTGAATTTGTAGTGGATAGAAAGATTTGTGCAAATGCAATACACGATATGATTTCAGTAGAAGTGATCAATATATACATGTATTTTTTTCTCTTTTATACCTATATGAATACATATTATTTAAGACTGTTGTATTGAGGAAATAAAGTATTGGTTCACTTAGATAGATTATTTCGCTTGTTCCTTACATTGTCTTCTAATCTTAAGTAATGTTTATATGTCAAATGCATAACGAATTCATTCCAATCCAAATCTTTTTTTATCATGTATGTAAGTGCTGAATACAATTGAAAATGTATGCAGAGACGTCGTAGGAAGAAATGACGTAACACAGATAATGGTTTATTTTCATAAAAAAAACGTGAGAAACTAGCATTATGACATATACGGAACAAAACGTGTAATTAAGTAGCACTCATAGCAATTATATGTCAGACTTGTCTATGTAGAAAAAAAAACACTAAATACATCAGCTGTACATGTGTTTGTTTGGTTCGTTCGTTTTATTTGCTGTTTTAGTCCGGCTCTGTTGAAGGACTCTTTCTTGCATATTCTACATTTAAACTCATGTGGTCGATGAACGGGGCATGGTATCTCAGTCCTCCGCTAATTTTAAATTCGTAATTACATATACTGCAACGAAAGATGCACTTATTTTCGTCCTTTAACCTTCATCATCTGAAAAGACAGTAAAAGAATGGTTAAAGAAAAGTTCATATCAGAATAAGGTCGACACGTCATAAAACACATGTAATTAATTAAAATATTATTGAAAGGGCTGATAAACATTCTATTATCTCTTACATCAGCCACCCCACAACCCATCTTCTTTAAAATAGGTGAATTGATTCAGTTGGTCGGCAGGTTTTATGTACAGCATTTTTTATAATTCTACAGTAAAATGATTAAGAAAACACTTATATTGCACCACATAAAATGCTATAAAACTATAATATTGAAGTACACATATAAACTTTATTAAAGATGGGTAGGTATTTCGTGTCAATCTCTTTCACATATGAAAGAGCTGTTTGTCATTTGGAAGTTAGGTCCCAAAATGGGCTTAAAAGGAAGTTAGTTCCCAAAATGGGGGTTAAACCGTTATAATTCGGTATTAAATGAATTAATAGACATACAAACGCGTCGAGATAATTAAATAATCGTGATTTATGTTATAGTTTACTGTAAACATGCACAAATACCGTTTATTTTGAGAGAAAATGATATTCGAACATCCAACATCTCGAAGGTCAAGAAATTAAACAACAAATTTGTCGCCGGTTTTGCTTCAATAACTTTTTTATTCCGACGTCTACGGCATTGAAACAAAAAACCGAGGGGAGCACAAACACCGTAGAGCCGAAAGGGCGTATTCATTTAAAAGAAATATAAATATAAACTGGCTTACCGGGTGAAAATATCCGCTACCCCTTCACGAAAAACACGAAAACGATGCCATCTTTGAAGTTTTGCTCCCGTAACCTCACTTAAACGCGGTAAGCTCCCGTATACGCATGCCGCCCTGCTTACGGTATATTCTTTTTTTAATATATAATTTTTGTGTGTGGAAATTTTCATTTTGAAAAACTGGATTCGAGTCCCTTTGAATGATGAGGATTTTATTTTCCAAGATATGGGTTTAAATTGAGTGATTCATCATAATCAGTGATTAAATTATGCTAATGGTCAATTTGTAGGTTAACAACAGATTCTTTATTAATTATGGACACATATATTTTTGGAAACTACCGTCTTTAATGTTACGAATGACACTAACCATTTGAGCGGAGTTAAACGGCTTGTTAAAAAACAAACATGTAAATGAGATCACAAAAGCAATGAAATGAATCATATGTTAGATAAGACATGAACATTCGCCAAATATATAACCTGATATTGTAAGAACCATGATATAAATGTCCCAGTCTGTGGTTTGTAACATTAGAGGACCCGTGACACTATGGCATGTGAACAGAAATAATACAGCCCACTCGCGAGTATCGCTATTATGTAGGATACAAAAGAATGGCCATAGCAAATAAAGCGCGGGTATCGATCATGCGATATTGAACGGGTGGTTTTAAACATGATTGAAAAAATATCAACATACTGTATATGGAAACGGCCGGTCGTTTATTGAACCCGCGGCGGTGACTTGACTGGGATTTCAAGAGGATAAAAGTGAACTCATTTGTTCCTAAGGCGTGCAAAAGGCCACTTCAAGATAGCAATGGGTTCCGGGCGTTCGAAGGTGCGACAGTTGAACCCCAGGACGCTAAGGGACTTACAGAAGAACGTGGACGTGGATTTCAGTCGAGAGGAGATAGAACAATGGTTTCGGGAGTACCAAAAAACCTTGGTAAGTACGGTAATTACGGTACCCATCTGTACCGTTTGTATGAATGTCAAGAAAACTGCTTACTATGGCTATAAAAAAAACCTTTAAAAACATGTGCAGGCAAAAATCGTTTTTGCGGGTACCAGTTAACCTTGGTACGTACTCATCATATATAATATGTAAATGTATGCGATACCTTTCTGTACCGTTTGTAGTGTGGATACCGTGCGTGCAAAACATATCTCAAAATAAACGCAGTTGAATTTCTTACGGTCATTTGAATATCAAGAAAACTGCTCACCACGGCTATCAAAAGCTTTTTAAAACATGTGCAGGAAAACTTTGTTTGTGCGGGTACCAGGGAACGCTGGTACGTTCTCGTATACATGTAATAAGTATAAACTTGGTGTCCATACCATATACCGTGTGGAAAATGTTCATACATAATTTAAAAATTCAACAGAAAATATGCAATTGTGTTTGGACTAACGTTGGAAAAAAGGATAAACATTAATTGGTCGGTCCTCTCACATTGCGTCCCGATAATGTTATTCGCTGAAATGATCATCAAACGTTTTTTGCGGTGTGACTTCCTTGCTGATTTCGGTCTTGTGCCTATTTTGATGCATACGCTTTTTATGCGCAAAAGTTAAGACATTTGAATTTTCAATTTTAGAAAACATGTACAGTTTTGCCTTAATCCAAGATTATGGTTTTTATGGTTATTGTCAATAGGCTATTTAACGTGGTTATACAAGTTTATACAATCAATACAGTCTAAAGAGAGTTAAACACTGTTAAACACTTGTAATGTATACTATTCTATAATAAACTAAAATAAACTTTCTTCTACGTTTATTTCTATAGGTTAATATGCCAACATAATACATACTTTATCATTCAACAAATGCATCAATAAAAACCACCAGTCGGCATCTCAAACGGGTACATGTGATGCGTTATAGCTTCTTGACTGTTTTATTTTTTGTATAAGGCTTTCCGTCTCTCACATTAGCGCACAAACTCAAAGCTCTTAATTTTGTATGATTGAAAACTGTTGTATTTTCAGGGAAAAGGAAAGAGCAAACTGACACAACAGGAATTTCGGTCTGTTTACAACAGCGTATTCGATGGAGATGCAGACACATTTGTTGGGCACCTCTTCCGATCGTTTGATTCAAACCACGATGGATTTGTAGATTTTAAAGGTAATAAACTTGATATTTATTCTGGATTAAAACGTTATTTGCTAGGCTAACACCAGAACCAAGACACCGTTGCGACCATTTATTTTGTGCTAATAGTTGTGTTATGTTACTCATGCTGTATCAGCTTTACTAGCTCCCCTCTTTACTGTTTCCCTGTACCAGAGTTCATAGTGGGTCTGTGCGTGTCCGGAAGTGATAAGCCGGAAACCAAACTGAAATGGGCCTTCAATATGTACGACCTAGACGAAAACGGCTCCATCAGCCGCGAAGAGATGTCCAATATGCTGAAGGTATGCGGATGTCGACTGATAAATGGTGAAGTCATTTGCTATGTTTTCATTTAACCACATCTATTGGGCGCATTATCAAGTTACTACAACCGCCCATTATTATCACCACAGACAATCGTCCCCATGATGCAACGTAAGATAAATGACTTAAACAATAAACACAATTGGTCTTTGCAAAAAAAAAAAATCAAATGTATTGAAATGTTTAGATTTTGGCCGATACGCCTTTATTTCAACACTATTATAATATTACGTTTTCTTCCGGAGGGTATGAGTTAAGGTTCGGCAATTGCCACTTGACGTGGATTTGCCCACGCTTCCAAAATGTGTACCGGTATACCAATGGACTCCATCTCTTCCTCAGAAAATTGACTAGTTTCCGATTGTAAATCTCATGCAATCCCCGCCGTCATGACACACCATGCATGTGATGATGATATATTATAATCTGTGTTATGTTAATTATAGTGTGTATGTTGTTTGCTGTAAATGACAGTTTTAAAAGGTCCAACAATGTAGAAAATTGCACTCAGTTGCTATATATTAAGTTTACCGTTGTAACTCAGACACCACGCACACATGCAAAAATATTTGCAAATAACATACAAGAGTATCCGCAATGATTCTTCCAAAACCCATGTGTTGTTCTTCCTTCAATGTCACATATTACCGTTGAACAATACAAAATTAAAGTACTTTACAGTAATGTTTATTTCAGGCGATATACAGAATGATAACGACGGACCTAAGCAACATGAAGGCGGATCTTCACACGATCGACGCACTCGTGGATGAATTCTTCAAATCGGCGGACCGAAACCATGACAACTGCATCAGCGGCGAAGAGTTCGTAAGCGGCGTTCGAAAGATGCCGGTGATTCTAGATTTACTGCAGCGTAATCCAGAGGACGACGCGCCCTTTGAGGAGTCCGTCACACAGCTGGACGCTATTGACATTTCCAAAGAGCCCCTGTGTACAAACGGCCAGACGGACCCCAGTGAGCGGGCGAAGGCCTACGTCGCTACGTAGTCATGGATTTAAGGATAACTTGTTCCGCATTCCGAGCACACGAGCGGGAAAAAATGAAATGCGTTGTATATAAACATAGCAATGAAAACGTTAACATTAAATGACAGTTTAGTATACACAGTTTGATAATTGACGTGTGCATTAAAAGCATCGATTATATCACAGCATGTGTACAGAATAGGGTAAGCATTGTCAGTTAATTTTAACAGAAATGAATATACTGTTTACTGAACAATTTGCATCGGAACAATTAACAATTGTGGGCATAACAAGTGTTGCATCGGCCTTCATGGGTAGATGAAAACTAGACAAACAAATTAAGTAAATTGTTAATAAAAAGTAATGGAGATAATAAAATTGCGTGTATTACAAAGAGTGTTTTCTTGCAAATTAATAATTTCTGTCCCGTTTACGAAGTTACCGTTTGCGACACCGTCGCATTTCCCGACACATGTGAGTATGTTTGGTGGTCACCACACTGTTCACACGACATACAGTCGTACTTGTTGGTTCTGAAACAAATAAGAGTCAAACTTGCTGTCCTGTCGCAGTGCTATAAATAACGTGGACATTTTGTTTACTTTTATAATAAATAAGGGCCAAAGTAATTTGATATTTTTACCATGTTGGGTACACTCGAGTTAATTTGATAATTATTATAACAATAGTGCGCGGTGATGTTGCGCTAATACGGTATCATACGAATAAGTGAACGTACAAAGAATGATAAAGACGATAAATTCAATATTTGGGGAATGTATGTTTTTAAACAGACATGTTTATTTTAATAAATATTAGAATTTTGGTTGCATTTTATTTCAAATAAGTTATAATTACACTCTTCTTTTAACTTATCCAGCAAAACTATTTCACATTTCACTCGTTAAACAAATGCATTTTTAAAGTCCCATTAACACTCAAAATCAATGAATATTTCGTAAAATGTTTCGTAAAATAAAGTTATTCCATAAAAAAAGTCAGCGTTCCTTATATCAATAGCCCAAATTTCGACGCCAACTGTGGTCTGGTAACATAGATTTAACGAGAAACAAAATGCTCGTTAATTTTTTTTGAGAACAATATATTCCATTTTAATTTTCCGCAACGATATCTATTCATACGACACACGAACACTAATTAACTTGGTTTATGAACACGTGTTGAATATATTATCACACAAAACATAAAAAATAGCATTATGTATATTGTTGAATGGCAAAGGGGCTTTAATCGAGACATTTAAATATATGTTTATTTTGACTTAATTCCCCCTTTCTCATTTTAATATGCTTTACAACTTTTCATATCGCCAAATTATTCGAAAACCTACCAGCCTGAGTACCTCAAAGAAAAAATAAAAACTGAAGCGTTCACGCATATACAGAGTTACCAACAACGCAAAATGACAATCATAAAACACGAGTAGAAGTGTTTGCTCTCAAGTTGTATGTATTTTTGGTGATTTCTGTCATATTGTGTGGGCGTGTTGACGGGTATGAAGGTTGCCATCAAGAGAACAAATCATAAATGCAAAAAGGGCGACAAATATATACATTGCCCTATTGACGCAATTTGATCGTTCTAACGGGTGAATTTGTCGTTCTTTCGAATAATAGTGCATATTAAGTACTGTGTCCAATAATATGGTGCATCTCGAACGCACATACAGCCCTACAACCAAGTAAAGATTCCGTTAATTCATTTTTTTCCACTAGCCTGACTGATCTTAATGCATTTTTTTTTATTCCAAGTTGAGTTTTCTAACATCGTTGCTACATTCCAATATTATTTTACTCACATCGATGCATGTTGTAAGCATGCATCCAATACGTCACGGCAATCGATCACCTGGAACACACAGGGGAAGAGAAAGAGAGGGCGGCCTACAAAAAAAACAGGCGCCGAGACCTTGAGGCAGATGCCAAGCTGATGGGCAAGACGTAGGGACAGATGGATAGACTCGTGCAGAACCGATACGCCTGGAGGAAGCTGGTCGGAGGCATATGTCTCATAAGAATGCTAAGAATCATATAAAAACAAGCAAATTCATTGAATTGATATCCCCCGCCAATTTAGAGCTTTGTCACAGAAAACATTTTTTCAAGATACAAAGGGCCATAACTCCTTATTAATAGATGGTGTACAATGCCATTTGGCGTGCATTCTCCATATATAAACTCATACCAAGTTTCAATGAAATCCGCAAAGGCACTTCCAAGATATGGCTCCGGACACAAAAGTGCCGGGCGGATGGAAGGACGGACGGACGGAAGGACGGACGGACGGACAACGCCAAAACAATATCCCTCCGCCTTTGGCGGGGGATAATAAGAACCACATCAAAATCTACTTGCTTTTGGTTTTCGATAATTTGAATAGGCCTTAGGGTTGTTTTGTAGTTACATAGGCATTTTAATTTTTTAATTTATTTCTAAAACAAATGAAGTTCAAACTTTCATTATGGAGAAGTATGTTGCTGTTTTTTATTATCATATGACCGTTTTTAAGGTTAAGGTACAGATTCTTTAACGATTAACCTTATGTTGGATGAGATAAATGTGTTCGGGTAATAAGCACGAGCAGTTGCAACAACAAGGGAGATAACTGAGGATGAAATTTGTGGAATGTAACCGCAAACCTTTGTTGTTATTTTTTCGGATACGCCTGACAGTTCGGATCACTGGGAAGTGTTGATTTTACTCTTAACAAATTGGTAAGTGTTGTTTTTTAACAGTGCAATATATGGTACTTAAGTTTCCATTTTAGCAGAACGGCGTTCTTTAGTTTGCTGTTGAGTTTGTTCTCATAAAATCATATTTGGTTTGTTTGTTTTTAAATGTTTTTAGCAACAAGTTCGATAATGTCTGATAAATCCACAGGTACTTGAAAAAAAATTGTTGTTTCTTTTATTATATATATATAAGGACCAAAAAAATTTTTTTCAAGTACCTGTGGATAAATCATAACACTTTAAAGGGACCTTTTCACAGATTTTGGCATGTATTGAAGAGTGTTATTAAATGCTTTAAATTGATCAATGTAAACCTTGGAACTAAACAGCTCCAGTAAAAAAAAACTAGAATAAATTTAAAGAGAGAAACAAAAATTAATCCGCAACTCACGATATGATTCAAGTATTTAAGATAATCCATAAAAATAATGATAGTGACAGATACTGATGCTAGAACGCCTCCATTCCTTTTGACATCGCATAATCTCAGTTTGGTACAACTAACGGCGAGATATTGTGACATTTGTTACTGTATACGGTAATTTCGTTCAAGACTCAACTAGACAAATTATGGTTGGGTAAGCGTTTTGACATATCAGAAGTATATTTGTAAGAGTTAATTTAAATAACTTGTGACATTTATAACAAATAGAATTCAGACCGGATTGGAGATATTAAAATTAAAGAAGTTGAAATGGATCAACTAGCTGAAAGCGCTACTTGAAGTCCCTAGAAGACACAAGGTAGGTAGTTGCTATACGGTAATTCAACTCTCAGCTTTACAACCCAAAGGGTTGCTGATAGCCACCACAACAAAAATTATCTAAGGCTCTGGGAGTCCGTTTAATATATCGATGGACTAATCTGCAACTGGGCTCGAACCACTGACCCCTGGAGTAAAAGTAAACGCTTGTACCACTTGGCCATCCTTGCTCTTACAGTGAGAACAGTATTTTACACTTTATTAGTCTTATTTATAAGACGTTGCCAAGAATTTAGAGATACTTTTTATACGGGCTAAATTCTTTGGAACGTCTTATCGGCGATCGATTCAAAATGTGGTGGATATCAGAAAGTTTAAATTTTCATCAATATGCTTAAAATTGCAAAATAACATAACCAACTCATACAGTTTTAGTTCAGAAATCCATTTTTACCTCAAGTATCGTGGAATTGAAGTTAAAAGGCATAATTTGTTTCAGTTAAACAACTGCTTAAATCGCAATACAATCACTGACCTCTCGCCATGTTATGAAATATTTAAATATCAACCAATCAGAAGAAGGCATTACGGTGTAATAGGCTGCGTTATCGATTAAAATCTACCTGCGGTTTACAACGCGTACAGCGAGGGATATGGAAAATGTGAATAGTGTGTTGATTTAAATTGCCTATAGGCGTGCAAAATTGAAAGTGTCATTACATAATTCTTACGGAACATTAACGAGAAATGAATTATCTACACAGGTATGTAAATATTATTGCAATCCGTTGATATTAACTGTCTGATATCGGGGCTTGAATGTTGCGCACCAAATTCCTTGCGCATCAATATAGACAAAGAAGGAAAACTTTCCACCACATTTTGAATCGTTCGCCCGTTGTACGCTCCAAATATTACCCATATAAAAAGTAGCTTAATATTTGAGAGCGTCAACAAGTTGGACTAACTTTTTATATAAGGCCTAATAAAAAACATGTAATTCCAGATGTCTCAAAAAAATGAGGGTAAGTAGGTCTGGATTATTTTTATTTTTTTTATTTGGTTCGAAAATGTTCGGAATTATTTGATGTTCGTACTCATTTCGTACCAACATGTTTTAAATAATTATTTTAAATGAAAGTTATGCACAAAATAATTCAAGATATTAAAGATAATCCCTTATTGAGATAATCAAGTACTGTTTCACACTTAGGTTACGATTTCATTTAATAAAACACGGAAACGTTTACATAAAAACGAACGCTAAGCTGTCAAACTTCGCATCGAGGGAACGATCAGTTTTTATAATTGAATTCTATTAAAAAACTACCAAAAATTAAATTACGATAATTTGAAATAATGTTTAAAATGTTTTACCTTTAAAAGTAAGTCAGGTTTTATTTGATATAAATATGATTTTGTCATTGGATTTTTTTCCGCTACACTGAATTCCAAAATGGCGGAAGAAAATGGCGGCTTAGCCTTCCTGTCAAACCACCACCCTCGAGATCTAGACATAATGGCGTGGGATAAACTTCGGGCAGTTTGCGATCTAAATCGCAACCGAATAGTGTAAGACATTTTTGTTGTTGTCCGCTCGCGATTTTGTTATTTTTTTTCATTATTCTTTTTTTTTATAAAAAAAATTGCAGTCGGGGGTAAACTGACACGGTCGGTTGGGTAACCCGAAACAAACATGTTCTTTTGTTAGGCCTAAGCAATCCTAGTAGTGGCACAAAATATAGCGATAACAACAGAACTCTCCAAAGTATTCAATTCTCTATAAGACAAATTTTAGTTCAATCTTAATGAAACATGCTGCGCCTATGTTCTTATGAAATCTTGATTTAATTTGAAAACGATTCCGGTGCTATGAAGAACATGGTTTCCAGGGGCAAGCAAATTTCCTTTCTGAACCTTATTGTAATATGTATGTTTCATATACATGTAGTACTTTTATTATTTTGAACGCTTCCTTCTCAGAAAAGTTTAGTTTCTTCGGGTCTCAGTTGATAGGCTTAGGGCCCATGGCCCTCTTGTTCAGAATATTCTAGTTCCTTGGGTCTCAGGGGAGCGCCTTAGAGCCCATATAACCCTCTTGTTTATTAAAAGTACCTTATACTTAAGATAAAAATGTGGTTTTACTAAGAACCTGCATATTTAGGAAAATATTGTTCAACATTAATCATTATTATAATGTAGGGATGGAACTATTTATTGCAATGGTCAGACAAGAGTACCAAGCGCGCACTAACATACAGACAAAAACAAAATTCTATCCATGCTTAATACACATGTTCTTACTCTTTTTGCCGTCAATTCTTTATCAAATTTCTTGTTGATTAACAGAGGCTTAGTACAGATAACTTTTTGGGAAAATAAGCTTGTGCGCTTATACAGCCATTTTTTTGTTTGCCTAATTGGGAAAAATTGAGACGTGAAAACCTTAAATTGGGAAAAATCACGTCATGAAGTCTTCATATTGGGAAATATTTTGCTCTCAAACAGCGCTATAGATAACTTTTGGTGTATATTGGGTAATCACCCCCTGTTTTTGACAACGATAGGGTTTTTGTAAATTCAATAGAGTTTTAGCAAAATATTTCACCCCCTACTTTTGAGCTTAATTGGGTTTTTCACCCCCATTTTTTTTTTACTCAATTGGGTAATTTAGGGAATGACATATATACATGTAATATAATAAAAATCTACTAAGGTTACTATATTATTTATTCAAATATAATTCAAAAAAGTACCTGTACATAACAGCAAACAATTACTGAATTTCTGATCAAAGTCTGGTCCTTAAATTTCAGTTTTTAAATAGGGTTATAAGTTAATAACATTTATACCTCAAAATCATTGCTGCTGTACTTCTGTTGCACAGACTGGGTGCATTATGCACATTTCAACCTTTTTTCTGTCCCATCAACGTCAACAATTTCTAACCAGGGATATAACTTTCCACTTTTGACAGGTTTTTTCAATCACAGACTTTCTGTCATGTTTTTGGATGTCAACTCGCTACTTTCAACTGCTACATACACTGTTTCTAACAAATTGATATCACGAATGATTCGGCACATATTCGCGCGTGCCTACTTGGTTGGAAAAAATTGTGATCGACATATATTTAGCGCAACAATCGCGGACGTCTTTCGACCTCGCTTAGACATTTTTATTACGCACCGTTATAGACACTGAAAGTATAGACGCTTTACAAATACATGCACATCCTAAATATTTTGGTCAGACGCTTAATTTAATATGAAATTTAGTCCGCATAGCGTTTGAATAACTTGAATAATTGTTTTGATCCTCCGTTTGTGTAACGACTCTCTTTTTGCGTCCACGATTGGCCATTTTGATTATTTCAGAAAATGAAAGTAGAAATCGGACGGGTCTACAAATAATTACAATAATACCCCAAAGATTGATAACCGCTGGAAAGACTGCCTTGTTTTCCTCACAGGACGGCATATAACTATCCGGTACATTTTTGTACGGAAAATAACCAGTCCAAAAATACGCCTGGTGTTCGTAAGAATTGCGTTTCGTGACGCAAGGTTTTTAACCAGAATTACGTTATTAAATTTGTATTTGCGTTTTTGTACGCTTTATTTTGAATTTAATTACGTTTTTGGTTATTTTAATTGCGTAATAACGCAAATACGCTTGTTATCTATAGCGCTGTTTCAAATGCTTTAAAATTGATAACTCAAGTTGTCAATATTTTTTTATGCCCCTGGTAGGGTGGCATATACTGATCGCACTGTCCGTCTGTCTGTCTGTCCTTCTGAAATTCCGTCACACTTGCGTTAAGGTTTCAAAAATTGGTCATAACTTTTGCAATATTGATCATAGCAACTTCATATTTGGCATGCTTTGCATGTGTATCTCATGGAGCTGCACATTTTGAGTGGTGAAAGGTCAAGGTAATCCTTTAAGGTCAAAGGTCAACAAAAAAAATCAAAGCGGCGCAGTAGGGGGCAATGTGTTTCTGACAAACACATCTCTTGTTTACTTAGGTTCAAGCCATAGAGTTTCATAGGGAAACTAACTTAATGTTGCATTTTACATATATAAAAACTAATTTTTTTTTATTTTTTTTATCTTATGCTGAATTAGGCCTACATAGCTTGTTTCTTCCAGTCTGGTCAGAATCTAACATATTCGCTTATAACAACACGAAACCTTGCTTGACTTTATAGTGGAAAGACATAAAAGCCTTTTTCGCACAATTTGGCTCATATTGTCTTTTGATAAAATTATTGATTTTGAAATTTTCCTTGTTTGCAGTTCACAGTCCCTTTATCAACAGTTTTCTTCCTATCTGCTGTAGAATTGATAAATGAAAGATGAGTTTAAACCTAGAGATAAGTAATCTGTTTTAGAAGCTATTGATTTTGTTTCAGTTATTGTTGTTTGTAACATACAACATTAACAAATGTATTCAATATTTGTTACAAAACCATGGGTTACAATGTTATCCTGGAGTAAGACTCATTACCTTATTTCAGGGCAGATCAGTATGACTGACTGTCCACTATCTCTGCATATAATGGATCTTATCAAGTTGACATAGACAACAATGTTCAGACACGTTAACTCAATATTATTATTGTCTATACTGCCATAGTTGATATTTGACAATGAGTTTAATTGACTGTGCATTAGAATTGGAATTCATATTATTGGTATTTTGGTAGAGAAGTAAATAATGACATTGGAGCTTAAGAAATAAAGATGACAGGTACCGGTATGTATCACTTTGTAATGATACACATAGCGAAATATAAAAGATTTAGCATTATTTGAGATATAGTCAGATGTTTTAAGTATGAAAGCTTCAGTAGTGAAAGAGAGAAAAATTAGCATTTTGGTTGTATAAAAACCATATAAATTATACGCTATGTTTCAGTTAAACCTAACCACATTATTAATAGTTAAATTAATAGTGTCATATTAATATGAAAGAATAATAATACAGACATATTAGTACATTTGTATGTAAAAGTGCCAGGATTGAATACTCGTTATATCAGTAAAACAATATGCAGACAATTAAGTCACAGTAAACAATTCCATTTACTGGTAATACAAAAATATATTCTCACAAGCACTTAAGTTATTACAAATACCTAATGTTATTACAACAATGCTTGAAATGCAGTTTTACCTGTTGTATTTACCAGTATGAGTGTTGATGACTATAGGACAGCTGCATATATAAATGCATCATTAAAATTTATTATTACAACAAAAGTGTTGTAGGCTTGCATGGATGGGAAAAATCCCCCTAAATGAAACTGTGTCCATTCATGCATGAACACAGTTTAAATGTGTAACTGAAAATGATAAAACACATCTCATTAGGATAGACAGAAAAAAACAAAGTTTGCATTAACTCTTTCAGTGCTGGAACCGAATTTTGAAGGCCTTTGCAAACAGTTTGGATCCAGATGAGACGCCACAGAACGTGGCGTCTCATCAGGATCCAAACTGTTTGCTATTCTGATAGTATTCTTTGAAAAAAATCGAAGGAAATGCTAATTTCAGAAATTCAGCAGACGACATTTTAGCAGACAACAAATTTCCCAGCATGCAAAGGGTTAACAATATGACATAAGCAGTTTTGTATGAGAAACAAATCAAAATGATGTTCATTCTACCGGTAAGTTCAGTCTCCTATTCTGTATTTAACATAATACAATGTATTTGGTTAACAAACAATATACACATGTATTATTATAGAAACTTAATTAATGATATGTATATACATGTAAAGTCGTTGACCTATATAAGAAGCTTACATTTGAAAAAGTTGTGTTAAGTACATTTTGAAAACATTAAACTGGGATAAGGAAATAATTCATGGCAGGTAATTAAAAGTAACGAATTGTAAAATTAGAAGGTTTTGTTTGTATAAAAAGTATTTGTTTACTGAAGTTTTCTGTTACTGTTAAGTAAGTTTTTGTTTTCATACTAAATATATTGTCACTGACACTTCTATGATTTTATATTATGATATATTCAAATATTGTTTTGAAATTGGTCATGTAATTTTGTCAAAAGAATTGATTTGTTATTTGTTATAGAATACTGACACATTCATTAAGATTGTACACATAATATATGAGTTATTTATGAGTGAAACTTTTGTAGCAGATAAATAAAATGTTCCGCAGATAAAACAGTTTTACACTCAACACTTCATTGTTTTATTTTTATGCCCCCGGTAGGGTGGCATATAGTGATCACACTGTCCGTCTGTCCTTCTGAAATTCCGTCACACTTGCGTTTAGGTTTCGAAAAATGGTCATAACTTCTATGTCCCTTGAGATATAACCTTCATATTTGGTATGCATGTGTATATGGACAATGCCTTTCCATAAGCACAAAATTTTTGACCCCTGTGACCTTGACCTTGAATTAAGGGTCTGAGTTTAGGTTTCAAAATCTGCGTTTAGGTTTCGAAAAATACTCATAACTTCTATGTCCCTTAAAATATAACCTTCATATTTGGTATGCATGTGTATATGGACAAGGCCTTTCCATACGCACANGAGACGCCACAGAACGTGGCGTCTCATCAGGATCCAAACTGTTTGCTATTCTGATAGTATTCTTTGAAAAAAATCGAAGGAAATGCTAATTTCAGAAATTCAGCAGACGACATTTTAGCAGACAACAAATTTCCCAGCATGCAAAGGGTTAACAATATGACATAAGCAGTTTTGTATGAGAAACAAATCAAAATGATGTTCATTCTACCGGTAAGTTCAGTCTCCTATTCTGTATTTAACATAATACAATGTATTTGGTTAACAAACAATATACACATGTATTATTATAGAAACTTAATTAATGATATGTATATACATGTAAAGTCGTTGACCTATATAAGAAGCTTACATTTGAAAAAGTTGTGTTAAGTACATTTTGAAAACATTAAACTGGGATAAGGAAATAATTCATGGCAGGTAATTAAAAGTAACGAATTGTAAAATTAGAAGGTTTTGTTTGTATAAAAAGTATTTGTTTACTGAAGTTTTCTGTTACTGTTAAGTAAGTTTGTGTTTTCAAATATATTGTAACTGACACTTCTATGATTTTATATTATGATATATTCAAATATTGTTTAGAAATTGGTCATGTAATTTTGTCAAAAGAATTGATTTGTTATTTGTTATAGAATACTGACACATTCATTAAGATTGTAAACATAATATATGAGTTATTAATGAGTGAAACTATTGTAGCTGATAAATAAAATGTTCCACAGATAAAACAGTTTTACACTCAACACTTCATTGTTTTATTTTTTATTCTTCCTTGTGTTTTATCAGAGATATTTTTTATTGAAATGATGTGAACATGCATGATAGATGTTTGTCCTGGACATATGTGAGTAAATTCAGCAATACATTGGTTTAACCCTTTGAGCGCTGGAACCGGATTTTGAAGGCCTTTGCAAACAGTTTGGATCCAGATGAGACGCCACAGAACGTGGCGTCTCATCAGGATCCAAACTGTTTGCTATTCTGATAGTATTCTTTGAAAAAAAATCAAAGAAAATGCTAATTTTAGGAATTTAGCAGACAACATTTTAGCAGATGACAAATTTCCCAGCATGCAAAGTGTTAAGTCCAGATTGGTGATTGATTGGAGGTCTAATTTTCAGATGTTTAACAGTTTATGGTAATGGGACAAAAGCTGTTATTTGGAACTGATCAGTAAACATGGTTTTTCTGATAATTTACATCTGCAGGTACAAATACAACTGTTTTTAATCCAGGGGGTTATGTTTTGTCATTCAAATTTAATTGACCTTAAAAAAATCGATATGCAAATATTCATGTAGTACATGTTCTGACAACCAACAGTTTAAAATAGTTTGATCCTAGTCATAAGTTAAGTAAAGAATAAGGTCCTTTATGTTTGTAAAACATTCGTTTATTTGACAGTTTTTAAAACTTAAACAAATGTGAGATAGCGATTTTGTCCGAAAATGAGTCCATCAGCTAGTTCAAACACATCAGGACACTTGAACTCAGCATGTATTTTATTGTGTGTTGAGGCCTAAAATTAGAGGTTTGTTTCCAATAACCTGACTGACCCTAGGTTTTTGTTTTGACTCTTAATTTGTTGTTTTTTTTATACTGGTATATGCTAAATTTACTACAAATAAGATAAAATTAATTCATGAAAGAATTAAAAGAGATATATAAAAATAATTTCTTCAATTTCTGTAAACATCGTTATTATAGTAGGATAAAACTTGTATATCGTAAAAAAGTTGACGAGAAAAAAAAGTTGACAAGAAAAAAAAGTTGACGAGAAAAAAAAGTTTGGCTGTTTTACCTAACCTTATTTTTGTGTGCATTGGTTGTGGATACAATAACTTTTATTAGCCTTCTTTAAGGTACTTTATTTTCTCACATGAGCACATTGTATGTCGTATGTTGCATGACAGAATAGTGTTTTGAGTTTCCTTCCTTATTACCTTACCTTCCTTGATCAGCCATGGTACCTGATTGAGTTTTTTTTTTATTGCTCTTTATTGAAAAAAAAAATCTTATGAAAGAAAATTGTCATGCGAAAGGTTGATACAAGTTTGATACAGGCCTTCAGTAAATGTATTTTTATTTCAGGGAAGCTGGACAAATGAGTGGTGTCCCACAAATGTGAAACACTAACGGTCACGTTTGGTATAAGGAGACATATCAATCATGCAGCGAGAACATCTCAGCCTAGTGGATTTATCCGATGATTATGCAAGAGGGTGACACTAGAATCACCAAAACATACCAAGTCACCCAAGTCTACTATCAGGAATACGAGGCTTCCTGCTTACAGAAGTGCAGCAACGGAATCATTAGAGTCCTAGAGGGTACCTTTTACAGGTTGTTTGCTTATGATTTAAATTGATCCATTGTTCATTGATTAATATAGCAAAGTAATTAGAACATAAGGTCATTAAATTAGTCTTAGTTGATTAATAATAGCAAAACATAAAATCTAAAAAGAGGATTTTTTACCAATAAATAAGGATGAGGCAAACAATATTTTGATTTAAACAGATTTGATAAATATTTTCGTAATTATGCCTTCCTCAAACAAATGGAAGTATAAATTCTTTGCATTTGGTTGGTCGGTCAGTCGGTATGTTGGTTAGTAGAGTGGTCTATAAACCTTTTTTTTTTGCCTAATTTCTACAGAACATTTTGATCTTCATGTACAACCATGCACATTGGTTTGATGGTCACTTGTCTGGAAAGAGAGAATTCTATCAATTTTGAGGTCAAAGGTCAAGGGCACAAGGGCTTGTCAGAATAAATTTGATTCCGCAAGTTGTCTTGAGAATGTTTTTTTCTAAAATCATAAAAAGTGTATAGCTGTTACTTAAGAGAAACAAAAATGACCAATGCATTTAAGGTCACCAGGTCTGATGTCAAGGTCACAGGGTCTAATGTCAAGGTCACCAGGTTTAATGTCAAGGTCACAGGTTCTTGTGTACAGAAATGTGTTTTATCATTATTTTTATCCCCACGCTTTTTATGAAAAAAAGGTGGAAATATTGTGGTTATCTCCGCTGTCCGTCCGTCTGTCCGTCCGTCTGTCCGTCCGTCCGTCCTGGCCACTATCTCCTCCTACACTATTAGCACTAGAACCTTGAAACTTACACACATGGTAGCTATGAGCAAATGTGCGACCCTGCACTATTTGGAATTTTGATCTGACCCCTGGGTCAAAAGTTATGGGGGTTGGGGTGGGGCCGGGTCAGAGATTTTCACTCATTTTTTTAGGTTATTTTACATTAACTTCTCCATTTCTACACCGATTCACTTCAAATTGATACTGGACCTCTCTTATGACAATACGGTCAATCTCAACCATGCATGGCCCCATTCCCAACCCTGGGGCGCCCCGCCCACATAGGCCACACCCACCCAAAATTGCCTTTTACTATAATTTCTTCATTTCTACACGGATTCACTTCAAATTGATACTGAACTTCTCTTATGACAATACGGTCAATCTCAACTATGCATGGCCCCATTACCAACCCTGGGGCGCCCCGCCCACATAGACCACACCCACCCAAAATTGCCTTTTACTATAATTTCTTCATTTCTACACCGATTCACTTCAAATTGATACTGAACCTCTCTTATGACAATACGGTCAATCTCAACTATGCATGGCCCCATTACCAACCCTGGGGCCCCGCCCACATAGACCACACCCACCCAAAACTGCCTTTTACCATAATTTCTTCATTTCTACACCGATTCACTTGAAATCGATACTGAACTTCTCTTATGACAATACGGTCAATCTCAACTATGCATGGCTCCATTACCAACCCTGGGGCGCCTTGCCCACATTCATGTAGGTCACACCCACCCAAAATTGCCTTTTACTATGACTTCTTCATTTCTACACCAATTCACTTCTGATTGATACTGAACTTCTCTTATGACAATACGGTCAATCTCAACTATGCATGGCCCCATTACCAACCCTGGGGCACACCTAGGTCAAACATTCGGCGTGGGGAAACGCGTCGGCCTCTGCCGCGCCATTTCTAGTTTTGATTGCTTTGACCTACACATATTTAAATTGGTATTGTTGTTACAAGGAAGCAAAATTTTCATTGAACCGGGCCTGAAATTACTGATTATTTGGCAAAGACAAGTTATATATGTAAATACAACTACAAGCATTTTAAACATGTAAATGAGCTATTATAAGGGATCTTCCATTTCATATATTATGTTATACACTCAAGACACAAAGACTTGAATCCTTGACAATACTGATGATTAATGTGTTTCAGAATTTCATTCACACAAACGTTAGCTATTTTCTGAAAGTTTAAAGGGTAAAGGAGTCTACATATATCTATACATGTGTAATCTACATATATTTAAAGATTTGATGTAATTGACGTTCAATCAGAATAGGGGTATTTCCCATTGAAAATTTGTAAAAACTAACATGTAAACTGATGTGCGCATATTGGGCTCTGTTCTTATTTAATTATAATAACCAGTGGACAATGAATTAAAATGAAAATGGAATGCATCATGTGCTACCTATTTTCTGAAAATCTGAAAAATAAAAGGCATTTGTCTGTTTTTAACTTACTTAATTTGTAAACTACACTTCTTTTCTGTAGTGGTGTCTTATGCTTAATTAAAACTTGGATGGACAGTAAAAGTCTAATGGGCAGCTTCCTATTGAAAACACTTATGTGGAAAGGAAAAAAGACGACTTTTGATTTTGAGGTCACCATGTCGAAGGTTATATGGACTTGTATCAAGAAATTTTGTTTAGAGAATGCTTTGACATACGATCATCTGAATTGGTATGCTGGGTAATTTGGGGGAAAGCATTGCCCCTATTGAGTCTGAGGTCAACTGGTCAAAGGTCGAGGTCACAAGGGCTTGGAACAGGATATCCTTTTCCACAAATTATCTTGACCTATGATCATGCAAGTTGATGTAGTGGTTACTTGGGTGGAAAGTAAGAATTTAATTTAAATTTATTTAATCAGGTCAAAAGTCAAAGTCACAAGAGCTTGTTAAAGGTTGAAGGTCCAGTTTTTTGTCTGCCATGATCATGACGTATGCATCTTCTGCCGACTTCTCATTAACCCCCCGATCACTGGGATTTAAGTCGTCCGTTTACATATGGGGCAGTATGCAGCCACGGCACATTGACTTATTTCCCTCACAGATACCCATTTATACACCTGGGTGGAGAGGAGCAACCGTGGGATTTATTTTTTGCTCAGAAAAATCCAGTGCCCTGAGCGGGATTCGAACCAGGGACCTTTCGATCCCCAGACCAGCATCCTACCACTGTCCCCACAAGCTTGTATCATGAAATTGGTTTCCTCAAAATGTATAGAGAATTATTAGCATAATGTAAATAAGTATACTGGTAAGTCTTGAGCCCTTATCATTTTAAAATCAAGAAATCAAAGGTCAAGGTCACAAGGACCACTTTGCTTGTAGTAGGGGGCAGTTAAAACTATATTTTCATTTGCTGTGCAGTGGTTTAGGACCTCTTTTAAGTGTCTTAAAGAATTTGTTTATAGCTATAATGTTTTTACAATTTAGAAAATTATAAGGCTATATTGGTGTATAAAAACACCAATACTGGATTTAAATCAGTATGTTCGATTGTTTACATACAAATGTAGTTTATTATTATAGAGATGCATGTAAATCCATGGCAGTAAATAATGTATCACTATGCAGTATTGAGTTTTACACTGTGGGTTAAGTGTTAAACCATTTGTTTCGGATAAAGAAATACTGAGCTGATACCACAGGTTGTTGACCCTGTTATTAAAAGGACTCGTTCATAGATTTGTGTATGTTGTTAAAGAATGGTATTCAATGTGTAACTTGACCAAGTATAGCCCCATAAACAAAACGTTCAAAGATACAAAAAAGGGAAACTCAAGCAAAATGTTGCTCCTTGCAATGTTCCAACCTTGCTCTTACAAGTTTTATCTAATCATTAAGAAAGCTAATAAACATGTTTGTCATGATAATATCTAGGCCATAAATTAGAATCAATCACATAGAAGTTTTGACTTATGGCCCTTAAAAGATCTTCTTAAGTTTATATTTGTAGATGCTCCCACACTGTTAAGTAAAATCATTTATTAAGTCATCATCAAACTTTGGTCATGTATGTGTGGTGTGGATTTGTTAACTTAACCATAACAAAAATATGTGTAATAGTAAAATGAAAAGTTTTTTGTTTCAGGATTGGTCTGCATGTGGCACGTCATCCCTATCTCGTTATTTTCGGCTCCCTGCTTGTTTGTGGCCTCTGCGGATTGGGTTTGTTGAAATTCGAACAAACTAGCGATGATGCGAAACTCTGGGTACCAGTGAACTCCCGGGTTCTTCTGGAAAAGGCGTGGGTGGAGAGACATTTCCCGGAGCAGTTCCGCTACACAGCTGTTATTGTCACTGCCAGTAATATCCTAACACCTGCAGTGTTGAACTCAGTAGGTATTGCAGGGCTGTAATTTCTCATCTTTCAGCTGATTTACTCATTTCTAATTCCTGTATCAATTTCCTAACTTAACTGGATCTATTGAAAAGCGAAAAGTAAAATCACTTGCAATCAGTTATCCATCAGGTCGACTATCAGATCGCATTGATTTGTAATAAAGGGTACAAATCAATCCTTCCAGATTGGGGTGATCTTAGAAAGGATAATCAGCAAGATAAATGCATCAGAACATATCTGCACAAGTCATACAATAATGTCCCGATGACTGTTTGGATCAAGACCCATCCCTCCAATATAAATTCGTTGTAGTGGTGTAGATGATAATGGTGTTTGCCTAGCGATAAGTAGGTCCTTGGTTTGATCCCCACTCTAGGAGCATTTTTAATATTTCCTCCAAAGACACACATCAGACCGTGGCATAGCATGATGACTTTACAAATAATGACCAGATTACAACTCAAACTGAGTTGAAAACATTTTATGACTCTAGATTCATTTTTGTTTATACATGAAAATTCGTTAATTAATAAAATCTGGTATTTTTCTTGGGAGGCAGAAAACTACAAAGGGCGAGGCCTGGTACAGGGGAAATAACGCGGAAAACTACAACGGGCGAGGCCTGGTATAGGGGAAATAACCCTGGGTTAGGGTAAGGGTTAGGGGTCGGGTTAGGGTTAGGGTTGGGTTTAGGCTAACCCAAACCCTAACCCGACCCCTAACACTAACCCTAACCCTAACCATAACCCTCTAACCCCCCCTTGCGCAATACCATACCATGCCTCGCCCGTTGTAGTTTTCCGCCTCCCATTTTTCTTTGATCTTAAATTCATTGATATTTTTTTTAATGTCTGATATAAGGCTTGGGACTTGTTTGTTGGACATTCAATTCCATGGTTGAAAGGACCCACACAAATCCACGAAAATCAGTGTCCAACAAATAATATTTGTTTCACAGTATAATGTGTGAATGTGCACTTCATATCAAAGTCTAAAATCACAGAAAAAGACCATGATGCGCTATGTGTGGCCAATTGATTGTGAAAAAAATTATTAAAAAAAATAAAAAAATACCAAGCTTGTTGCCTACAATAGCTTGCTTTAATGCAAATTTGGTTTCACAGTACATTTCACCTAGTTAACTTAAGATACTCGTTTTATAGTTTGTAAAGGCAGACAGCTATGTTGGGGAATGTACACTGTTCCCTAGGCTATGGTTTAAACATGAGAAACTTTAATTAATTACATACCTACATTTGAATTAGTTTTCATTTGTAAAACAAGATGTTAGCACAATGCAATTATTTCTTTTTAGGGGAAATGAAGGTTCTTGCAACATTTGTAATGTTTATTACAATTAACAAGGAAAACAGTATGCAAGAACAGATAGGTTTAAATTCTGAATTTCAGTTTAATTAATTACTTATGAAAACACAGTCATGTATAATGGCCTTATTTCACATACCAGTCTTTTTAAACTAAGGATGTCAATGGATATGCAGATACCACATGGCTATCAAAATATTTTAATAAATTTATAATTAAACATATTTTTATGCCCCCGAAGGTGGGCATATAGTGATCGCACTGTCCGTCTGTCTGTCTGACCGTCTGAAATTCTGTCACACTTTGCGTTAAGGTTTCGAAAAATGTGGAAAAACACTTTGCGTTGAGGTTAAGAAAAATGTGGAAACAAGGGGCATATGTCATCCTATGGTGACAAGCCTTGTTATGTCCCCCAGTCTATACCGGGGGACATATTGTTTTTGCCCTGTTTGTTTGTTTGTTTGTTGGTTTGTTTGCGTAAACTTTAACATTGGCCATAACTTTTGCAATATTGAAGATAGCAACTTGATATTTTACATGAATGTGTATCTCATGGGGCTGCACATTTTGTGTGGTGAAAGGTCAAATTCATCCTTTAAGATCAAAGGTCAAATATATGGGGGGGGGGAATAGTGTTTCACAAACAAATCTTGTTTTAACTTGTTTTTATTTAAAAAAACTATGGCGTTTAAGACACTTAAAGTCAGTTTCCTGGGTAAAACCAGAACATGTACTTGATGTCTGGAAAAAGAATGAAAATTGTCAGAGAGTGAGTGTGGATTGATACCAGCACTCACAGATTGCAAGGCCATTACGCATGCACAACTTTTAAAATAACTTTACCACTATGTTTATGTTAATGATGTTTTTTCAGATTCATACTAAGTACTTTCAGTCCATGAAGTTGTAGTATACCACTTTGTTTATACATAATGTTTTTCAGATTTATGACATGTAACTGCAGACCATGATGTTGTATTATACTATAATGTTTATAATCATGATGTGTTTTTTTTAGATGTATGATATGTACCAGCAGTCGAGGATGATCTCTCTGGAAAGTAACACCAACCTTGAGGACCTCTGTGTGAAGTAAGTCATGTCAGACATACCAGGTTCATGATTAATATGTAGACGTGATAAACCTTTAGGTGATCTTATAAATATGAGCCAGTCCCTGGAAAAACTGCGCTTAATGCATGTTCAAAAAGAATCATCTCAGATTAGCCTGTGTCGTCTGCACAGGCATATCTGAGACAACACTTTGCGACTAGACTGGATTTTTGTTTAGAAGAGACTAACTTTGAATGACATATTCCATATAAGCGGAAAGTGTCATCTCTGATTGGACGATACTTCACGCACATGCATTAACCCTTTGAGCGCTGGAACCGGATTTTGAAGGCCTTTGCAAACAGTTTGGATCCAGATGAGACGCCACAGAAAGTGGCGTCTCATCAGGATCCAAACTGTTTGCTATTCTGATAGTATTCTGTGAAAAAAAATCGAAGAAAATGCTAATTTTAGAAATTTAGCAGACAACATTTTAGCAGAAGACAAATTTACCAGCATGCAAAGGGTTAAGCCCATTTTTTTCCAGAGACAGACTCATTTACAGATTCCATACTCTTGAAGCTTAAGTAAAAGATCTTGTTCACAGATTTGAAAAAATGACAAATAAAAAAAATCTTAGTTTCCAAAAAAAAGCATACATTTTTATGATTTTGAATCATTTCTGGACAATAATTAATTGAATTTTATAAAACTCAAAAGCTTTTGTATTGCTTTTTGTTGGTAATTTGAAATTTAAGTGTATTACTAACATAGCTTTTAAAATACAAGATACAATTCTCAAGCTTGAATGGCACAGTGTTCATGCTTTAGGTTTTGCTCTCAGCAAAGCACATTTTATATACATCTTTTGTTTGTGTTAGATTTTTCCAAACATATGTGTTTTGTCAGGAAATATATTTAATTACTTATTAATATTATTTAATTACTTATACGATGTTTATTCTGCCCTTTGTGCCCAGAGTGGGTCAGTCCTGCAATGTCCAGAGCATCTTGGAGCTGTGGAACTACAATGGGACCATCATTAGAAAGCTCACCATGAACAATATCCTCCATACAGTCAACACTGGTGTCAATTACAGGTCAGCTTAATGATTGGGCATTTTTCTCTTGAAATACAATCTTAACATCGTGTGTCACGTTTGTGTTTAAGGTACTTGATATAAGGAATACTTAACTAGTTAGTTTGTATGCCTTCACTTAGCAGGGGGCATTTAGCACTTAACTTGTCTGTAAGCTCTTACATATGAACGTCCCTTGCATGATTGGATCATTCCTTATCATTTTATCTACATGTTAATTTAATTTGTCATCAGGCAAATTTTAAAAAAGTTGAATGATCATGTCTTGCATAAATATTTGTCCAGACTTAAACTTCAAATGAGAACCGTGCAAAAGTCCTGTATCCCTTGCTCATAGGTCAATGTCAAACTTAGAGGTTTAAGGACAAATATTGTGTTAACATTTGTTGTGGCAAAATTCAGTGTCTGTATACATATATTTTGCAATTGAAAAGAATTTGAAGGAAACAATTTTGTCACTTTTAAATATGAGCCTCGCTCTGGTAAAACCAGGCTTAATGCATGTGCTTAAAGTGTCGTCCGAGATTAGCCTGTGAAGTCCGCACAGGCTAATTAGGGACGACACTTTCCGCTTCAATGGTATTTTTGTTTAAAGTGAGTCTCTTTTTTGCAAAAATTCTTTTCAGGCTGAGAGTGTTGTCCCTAATCAGTCTGTGCTGACAGTTTTTATCCCCACGCTTCTTGAAAAAAAGGTGGGGATATTGTGGTTATCTCCGCCGTCTGTCCGTCTTGGCCACTATCTCCTCCTTCACTATTAGCACTAGAACCTTGAAACTTACACACATGGTAGCTATGAGCATATGTGCGACCCTGCACTATGTGGAATTTTGATCTGACCCCTGGGTCAAAAGTTATGGGGGTTGGGGTGGGGCCGGGTCAGAGATTTTCACTCATGTTTTTTAGGTTATTTTACATAAACTTCTTCATTTCTACACCGATTCACTTCAAATTGATACTGGACCTCTCTTATGACAATACGGTCAATCTCAACCATGCATGGCCCCATTCCCAACCCTGGGGCGCCCCGCCCACATAGGCCACACCCACCAAAAATTTCCATTTACTATAATTTCTTCATTTCTACACGGATTCACTTCAAATTGATACTGAACTTCTCTTATGACAATACGGTCAATCTCAACTATGCATGGCCCCAATACCAACCCTGGGGCGCCCTGCCCACATAGGTCACACCCACCCAAAATTGCCTTTTACTATAACTTCTTCATTTCTAAACCAATTCAGTTCTAATTGATACTGAACTTCTCTTATGACAATACGGTCAATCTCAACTATGCATGGCCCCATTACCAACCCTGGGGCACACCTAAGTCAAACATTCGGCGTGGGGATACGCGTCGGCCTCTGCCGCGCCATTTCTAGTATATCTTTTGTCGTAAATTGCGTTTTACAGTTTCCCCATGTTTTGTTTCAGCCCAGTGTATGGCACAGAATGGAGCTTCAGCCGACAGCTGGGAGGCATACGGAGAGATAAGTATGGTAACATCATCGGTGCGTCTGCTGCCTCCATGCTCTGGGTGCTTCACAAGGACCCACAAGTTAGTGAACTAAAGAAAAGAAAAAAAAATTGTATAAAATGACCCTGGTTATGTTTTGTGTGAGAAAATTGCATTGAGTTGTGTCATTGGAAAACTGAGGTTAGAGTCCCAGTACACAAGCTGTTCAGCAAAAACAAACTCTGATTCTGTTGAACCATCCTACCGCCTAAAAAAAACTGTCCAAATCAGCCACATAATAATTATTATGTGAGTTCTGATTGCATAGTTTCTATACAAGCGATATAGTGTGTGATGCCCCTTTCAAACATTAACATAATTAAATGTTTTTCTAACAAGCAAAATAGTTTTCACTGAAATGAAAGTATTTTATTGGTAAAGGGTTTGCTTGTACTGGGTGTGTTGATTGCTCTGTTACAAATGTAGGAATTTATATCATCAATTCATGAATTACTGTTACAGTTTTTGGCTGTTGTTTTTTTGCAGACAGAATCGTCAGCTCTGGACTGGGAGAAACAGATGATATCCATGGCAACCACTAGCAGACCTTACTTTGAAAAATCATATATTTACGCCACAAGAACGTAAGCTGGGTTGTGTATTTTGGATCAAATATTCATCAAATAATTTGAGCTATAATACTCATCCAAATGTTGGCATCTGCGTCTGCATAAATTTAAGATAAACATGCAACATCTACATATCACTGTTTCTTCTACAGGTATTTCATTGAAACTTCACACATATATTCGGGGTCATTGTGTGAAGTCTCTGATCTCAAATCAAAACTGGCAAGCCCAATTGGTCACATAGTTTATATTGCAAAATAACTTAAAAAGTATTCCAACAGGCAATTGCTTTATATGTTGGTGTGTAGCATAAGATTGTTATCTTCTCTGAAAAATAATTTCAAAGCATGACCCAGGGTCATAATTGGACAAGCCCTTTGTATCACCTTGTTCAATTGCTTTATAAAACAACAGGCCCAGAGGTATGATATTGGCTATGTAACATTTTGTAGTGGTCTTCTACAAGTTCAAGTCATGCCCCTGGGGTCAGATATATTTGTTTCTTTGAGGGAACTAAGTGTTTTGAAGTATCACGTTTCTGTTTAATAGCAAATTCATGAAAATTGTGACAATTAAACGTGCATACAGTTATTTAATGGGGTAAAGGTACATGAAAACATGATAAACTTATCTTCTTGTGAAAAGAGATTGTCTTGCTTGATAGTTTTCTTTCCTGTTATTTTTTGGTATTCCACATGCTAGATAGGACTTTCTTGAAAATTGACAGCTTTAATTGTAGACCTAATATATAATACAAAATTTGTTGCATTTTTGCCATTGATTGACACGTGGTAAATCTTCAGTTTCGATGACGAAGGGTACGGAGCAGTGAATGCAGACACTACCCTTCTAACGCTGGGCTTCATTATCGTCTTCATCTTCATTATTTTGGTGCTTGGGCGCTTTAACCTGGTGGAAAACAAGGTAGCCTAGACTGTTTCCAGAAGGTTTTGTGACAAAGTCCTAGAAGGTTTTGTGACAAATTCCTAGGAGATTTTGTGACAAAGTCCTATTAGGTTTTGTGACCAAGTTCTTGAAGGTTTTGAGACAAATTCCTAGAAGATTTTGTGACAAATTCTTTTAATGTATTCTGACAAATTCCTAGAAAGTTATGTGACAAATGCATATAAGTTTGTGACTAATTCCTGGAAGGTTTTGTGACAAAGTCCTTGAATTTTGTGAATAATTCCTAGAATGTTTTATGACAAATTCCTAGAAGGTTTTTTGACAAATTCCTAGAAGGTTTTTTGTCAAATTTCTAGAAGATTTGTGTCAAATTCCTAGAATGTTTTACGACAAATTCCTAGAAGGTTTTGTGTCAAATTCCTAGAAGGTTTTGGGTCAAATTCCTAGAAGGTTTTGTGTCAAATTTCTAGAAGGTTTTGTTACAAATTCCTAGAGGGTTTGGGCAGAAATAAGATGTTTCGTCGTTTCTAACAGTATATAGTTGGCTGTCATTGTGCCACTTACCTATACACCATGAAGACAATAATAAAATAATGACCCTAAGTTATAAAATCAGTTCGTGCATAAATATATTATAATACTCTTCACAAAATAAGCCTCAGTCTATGGATTTAAATGCATGTTTGTTCAGCAATTCAGTTATAAGGAATTTTGTTGACACTTGGATGTTCTAAAATGCAGTTGTATTTTGTCAATATTTTTTTTAAGAATTCAAAATGTGTAGACATCATTATTAAAGGCAGGCCTTTTCATTACTTGTTTATTAACTAATATAATGTATACTGGATAATTTGTTGCTCAACACAAATTGTATTCATACCCTTTCATGACTTGTTTTTCAAAAGTATACCTATGTTATTTGTGATTGATAATTTGTTGCTAAATGTTAACAAAATAAACGAATTGACTTTATAACAATTATGATTTGTGCATTCATAATCCATTCCATCCCAGGATTACTGTATTAAAACCACTTTGTTTTCTTCTTCAGCTGTATGTATCCCTAGCTGGAATTCTCAGCATTGGACTGGCCATTGTGTTCTCTTATGGACTTGCCATGGCACTTGGATTTCTGTTTGGGCCAATACACAACCTAATGCCGTTCTTGTTGCTAGGTAACCATTTGTTCGGTTTTAAAATGTGTAGGAAAAGGATATTAAGATAGGATATCATAATTTGATAGTTCAATAGTTTTGCATTTCAAACAAAGCAAACATTTTAGCTTGAATATTTTTAAGTCTTTTACTCTATTCTACTGTGTTAATAGGAAGAGGATATGAATATAGCTTATCATAATTTGATTGTTCAAAAGTTATGCATTTCAAACAAAGCAAAAATGTTAGCTTGACTTTTTGAAGTCTTTTATGCTTTTCTGCTCGACCAGGCATTTGCGTGAGTGCTGAGCTAGGTTTGAGTTTATTGATAAGCTATTTTCTTATGAATGGCTTAAGGGATTTTATTTAAACATGGAAAACCTTTCCCCCGTATAGGTGTAGATGTAGATTTTTTTATTGCAGGTATAGGTGTAGATGACATGTTTGTGATAGTGAGTGCATGGAACAACCTCAGTGACACAGAGAGGGCTCTTCCATTGGACAGGAAGATGGCTCTCACCTTGAAGCATGCTGGGGTCTCCATTACTGTCACCTCTATCACAGATATTGTGGCCTTTGGTATTGGGGGATCTACAGTAAGTTTGCAGGAGGCACTGCTGTTTGGCTGCCCAGCTTATCATAGTCGTTTATTGAATTTCAGTTAACGACACTGTAAATGTGCTGACCATAATGTGAAAGTAAAAACATTGATCAATAATGAAAGATTTCCAGCATAGTTCACAGTGATTGGGAACAAAAGGATGATTCTGACAAATTCATCCCCATGGAATACTGTTTAATTTGAATCCTTTAATAACTACTTAGTATGTCAAGTTAAGAAAGGTTTTGAAAAAGTAATCTTGTTGTCAAGTTCAATTAAGTATTTATTAATATGTCTAATTTTAGAAGTTTATCCAAAATCAGTTGAAAGCATTTTCATCCCCTCAGACTTCTCCTCAATAACATCCCTAAGTACTCAGTACAACAGTTCTCAGCCAGCTGTTGTACCCCATTTGGCACACGTTTGTTCAGTCTGCTGTCATTATTCAGGGCAGGTGTGGTATCCTTCAGGTACTCTGGGTAAACCAACACATTACAAGCTCACACTAAAATTAAATTTTCCTAAAAAAAAAAAAAATATCTAAAAAGTGTTGCTATAATTCAAAACAGTCCCAACAATCAATTTGCGTCAACATTAATGGGTTTGCTGGGACACAGCCAATACTCTCTTGATGTGTTATGATTAAGACTTAACTATCATATTAATTTGGTTCTCTACATGTTTGCAAACACAAATGCATTTGTTGGGGACTTTATGTACTGGTTAACATCATGTACTGAATACACATCTGAGATTGCCTATTGTGGTAACAATAATATGAGTCACACTCTGACAAAACAGGGCTTAATGCATGTGCGTAAAGTGTCATCCCAGATTAGCCTGTGCAGTCTGCACAGGCTAATTAAGACACTTTCCGCCTTACCAGGATTTTCGTTAAGAAGAGACTTCCTTTTGAACTAAAAATTCCGTAAAAACGAGAGTGTCTTCCCTGATAAGCCTGTATGGACTGCATAGGCTAATCTGTGACAACCCTTTACACATATGTATTAAACCCCCTTTTCACAGAGTGAGGCCTATATAATTTTGAAGCTTGCTTATATTTCAGGTGATCCCAGCCTTGAGTGCTTTTTGTGCCTATGCAGCCTTGGGAATACTCGCACTGTATCTTCTAGTTGCAACATTTTTTGTGGCCATTTTGACGTTAGACGAGAGACGTATTTCTGAAACGAGAAATTCTGTTCTGTTTTGTTATAAACATAAACAGTATGTGCCAAATGCATGTAGTCAGAAAGACCTCATTGGAACCTTTCTAAAGGATGTGTATTCACCAACACTTATGAAGAAATACTGCAAAGTAAGTGATCAGGTTTTTGTGTCGCCTAACTATGGTCATGGCACATATAGGTGTTACTTTGTCGGCAGCATCCGCGGCGGCGGCGTCGTCACACTTTTCAAAAAGGCTCATAACTTCTGTGTCCCTTCAGATATTGCTTTCATATTTGGTATGCATGTGTATCTGGACAACACCTTTCCATGCACATACATTTTTTGACCCCTGTGACCTTCACCTTGAACTTGAGGTCAGCGTTCAGGTTTCGAAACTTGCGACCGCGATTCGAAAAAGGCTCATAACTACTGTGTCCCTTCAGATATTGCTTTCATATTTGGTATTTATGTGTATCTGGAGAATACCTTTCCATGCGCATAAATGTTTTGACCCCTGTGACCTTCACCTTGAACTTGAGGTCAGCGTTCAGGTTTCGAAATCTGCGACCGCGATTCAAAAAAGGCTTATTACTTGTATGTCCCTNTCGACCCCAAAATAAAAATCGCTATATTGTTTGTTTTCAACCGATTTCAACCTGATTTTTCAGTGATATCCTCAATAAAAACACATTTTCTTACGATTCTGCCCATATATATATCCACAAACTGTCACTTTAAATTATTCAGTTTTGATGTGGATATTATGAAATGCTTATATTTGGGCGTTTTTAAAATTGTATGAGGCAGTGTCTCACACACCAACAACTTTTTTGTTGCTGAAAGATATTTGTTCAGCGCATATATTGTTGACCTTCACATATATTGTGTTTCTGAAACAATCCCATGTATCATGGGCATATGTCACACCATGTGATAAGTCTTTGTTTGCTATACCCTCAGCAATGAAGTGGAAGTGGGGGGGAGGGGTACTGGATTCACAAGGGATCTCTGTCAGTCTGTCTGTTTGTCTGTATACACAAAATTGTCAAATGAAGTATTCCTATACTTTGCGATGTTTATTATTGTAACTTCCATGCATTGTTCCTGAAAGCATGAAAATGTGCATGTGCAAATTGTAAAATCATATGTCAAACATTGTAAATTATTCCCCATTTCAACATAGAATTGATATAATTGTTATCATTAATTATTTGCTTAATATGATTACATGGGACATTGGGGGATATTCCTCACTTCTGAGACAAGCCCAAGCGTATTCTGTCTTCAACCATGTTTATGCAGGTAGCTGTTGCCATAGTAACAGTGGTGTTGGCGTCAGTGAATACCTGGAGCTTCACCAAGCTGCGACAGGACTTCAACCTTTATGATTACCTACCCAGGGACTCCTATGCCACTGAGTTCGTGCAGTCGCAAATGAAATACTTCCCGGATAGAGGCTTTGAGGCCTCTATATATTGTGGTAGGAGGAGTCTACCCTATATACTATACTATACTATACTATACTATACTAT
>VMBQ01009095.1:0-19858 GCA_007657795.1 Dreissena rostriformis
AAAGATCAGCGTGCGCCAGTGGACAGTTGAAGGTTTTGCAAATCGAACGTGGTTTCAATGCAATGAATGCGCAAGTCCATTCCATGGATAAGGATGGCTCCATCTGACGTCCACACACTTTTCGCTTGTTTTTGATTTCACGAGCTTACGAGCTTCGTAAAATAACTGGCTACGCGTACGCGTTAGATCCTCATTTATGTACACATCTCGGTGACCACAGGTTTTGAGATTGGATTTCTCGGAGAGGAGTTTCATGCCCGATCTAAACGTAGCAGATTTGAAATTATGTCTCTCGAACGCGGTTTGTTAGGACAGAATCCAGGCTTGTTGGTTTGCCGAGTCTGTGACTTCTGTCAATCTCCACTATATTTAGATCAACGCCGAGATCCTTGGCAATCCCGAGTACTATATCGTCAGTATTTCATCGCGCTCTTCGATAATACCAGACAACCGGATGCAGTTTCGACGGCTGTATTATTCGGCCTTGTCTGCCTTTGCTTCAAGTACCGCCACCCTGTCTTTAAGAAAAGAATTCTCCTTCTGGAGTTCAGTTACTTGTGCTTTAAGGCCGCCCAGGACACCATCAACAATGGAGGAAACTACAGATTGAAGTTCACCCTGTAGAGTACCATCCACTAACTTACTGATTTTGTCAAAGTCCGCCTGTGTTAATAATGATTTACAGGCTGTTTCATCGTTTTCGTCAAAATGTGTTCCGGTGTGTTCGGTGATTGGGAGCATGCTATCTGTCGATTTCGATTTCTTCTGATCAGTATCGTCCATCGGAGATGAGAGAAACCTTTTGCGATCAGTTTTACCTGACGCAGGGGTAGCTGAGGTTTCTGTGCTCATAGCGTACAATCTTTTTTGAGTAGTATAGATGATCGATAGTGACCGAGACAGTGGGTGGCTCGACAGTTATAGTCAGTTTCAACAAAGGCTAGTATAATACCCACTATGTGCTATATATGATGTTTATCAGCGCTAATTATCGAAGTGTAACGTTATCGAAACAATCAGAATATCGTAAATAAAGTCATCAAATTTGTACCTCAGCTTCCCAGAAGGATCCTAGAAGTATCCGTATTCACAACACATACAGTTCACACAAAATATAACATTATAGCTATTCCTTCGTATTAAATTTCTCGAAAATAGTCTGACACTTATCAACGGTGACCACCTATCCCGCCATTATCTCCAAGTTCCCCTCTTTCATAATTACTTAAATTTAAATTGTTAATTATAATTCCATATTCTTAAGCTCTTTAAGGCATTAATTTCTTGCACATTATTGCCTGATGCAGTTGTACAGTCTCCCCTGTATGTATATTCATGTGTTCATTCAAGTGACCACTCTGTTTAAATGCTTTACCACACACCTCACACTTGTACGGTCTTTCTCCTGTATGTATAGTCATGTGTGTCTTCAAGTCACCACCCTGTTTAAATGCTTTACCACACACCTCACACTTGTACGGTCTTTCCCCTGTATGTATCCTCATGTGTGTCTTCAAGTGACCACTCTGTTTGAATGCTTTACCACACACCTCACACTTGTACAGTCTCTCTCCTGTATGTATACTCATGTGTTTTTTCAAGAGACCACTCTGTTTAAATGCATGGCCACACACCTCACACTTGAACAGTCTCTCACCTGTATGTATCCTCATGTGTGTCTTCAAGTGACCACTCTGTTTAAATGCTTTACCACACACCTCACACGTGTACAGTCTCTCTCCTGTATGTATACTCATGTGTCTCTTCAAGTTACCAATCTGTGTAAATGCATGGCCACACAACTCACACTTGTATGGTCTTTCTCCTGTATGTATCCTCATGTGTGTCTTCAAAATACCGCTCTCTGTAAATGCACGGCCACACACCTCACACTTGTACGGTCTTTCTTCTGTATGTGTCCTCATGTGATCCGTCAAGTCTCCATTCTGGTTACATGCATAACCACACTCCTCACTCTTGAACAGTCTTTCTCTTGCATGTACCCCCGTGTGATCCGTCAAGTCACCACTCTGGTTACCTGCATAAGATAAACAACCTTACACAACCACTCCGTGTTGCATTCTCCACAGTCTAAGAGAGCAAAATAAACATGTAGTGTAACAGTCAAACAAAGTCAATGGCTAAAATCAGCCGTACATCAGATTAAAAAAAAACCAACTTTATTTATTATAAATAATACAAAGCTGCTAATTAAGATTCATATCCAAAAGACAGCCGTTCCGTCACAACACCCTATATTATTACTATACACAGGGTGATCAGTCCACAAAATTAAATTCTTAAAGTTTAATATAATGCTCTTTTACTTTCTGAGTTATGTGCAACACATAATCTGAAAGAAAAGCGAAAAACCCCCATCTGAACAAAGAATCATAAAAAGGAAGCCATGATGACTTTAAATCACTCATCTGAGTTCAAAGTACAATGAAAATGATTTGACCTAGGGATTTAGTTTGTAACTTCACATGACCAAGTTTTAATTATGGCAAGAACAAGATATGTGTCCATAGGGCACAGATGCCCCATCATTCCACTTTTGTCTAGAAACTCCACATATGTTAAAGAACTCAACCTTGATCTGAAAGTCATTGAGGTAGACTCACAAACCAATAATCAGTAAAATATCTGAAAGCGTATAGCAAATTAATCTGTAAAAGTGTTATTTTAGAGAAAAAAGCCCAAGGCCCATAATTTCACCAAAAATCAATGGACCGGAACAAAACTTCAACTTCATCTGTAACTCATGCAGGTAGACTCACATACCAATAATCAGGAACATATCTCAAAGCGTGTCGGAAAAAATTCCAGAAAAGTATTAAATAATAAAAGACCTGTAACTTCGTCAAATATCAAATGAAACTCAAACTTGATCATTCTGTAAGTCATGTAGATAGACACCAAAAATCTGTTAAATATCTGCAAGCGTTTAGCAAAAATGTCCGGAAAACTGATATTGCAAATCATGTAAATCACATAAATATCTAAAAAGCTTTAAGGTAAAAAACTCTGGAAAGGGAATGCCGGACGGACAGACAGACAATAATCGACTACTATATGCCACCCTACCAGGGGCATAAGGCTTATGCCCCTGGTAGGGTGGCATTTAGTAGGCGGATATGATAAGCACATTTTGACAAAGTTCACTCCAAATAAGCCACAAAAGAGGCCTTTGGAGTGTTATTACTATTATTCTGAAAATTGGTCAGCTACACTGTAGTTTTTTTTTTTACCAAATCTGACCAAAATTCTAACAAGTATTGTCAAGATGAACATTATGACCAAGGTTTTCAAGATTTTATATTTATGCGACATGTCATATGGTAACAAGCTTTTTGACCTGTTAAACTAGTTTAAAAGTGATTGACTCAGACTCCTACTTGGTCTAGATATCGCCAATATAAATATACCGACAAAGGTTCGTCAACATAAATTTAACTGGTTCCTGTAGACTGGTAACAAGCCAAATGTTGGTTATGCTTACTACATGGGGCCGAACTTAAAAGGACCACAATAGCTCAACTTGTGAACTTAGTGCTCAGGGAGCTAACAAATTATTACTATGGTTGTAGCGCTTTCGTGAGACTTTCTAGTGCAAGGTAATGGATGTTTTGTTCTAGGGCTTACAGGGAAAGTGGTTCTCATCCGGAGCTGCTTGTTTCAAACAGTTGGCTAGGTTCCCCTCTCGAAGACTGTTCTCAGTCTTGGAATTTTCTGGTGTCTTGGCTTTCTCCATTCTCTAAAAAAAGTGTTTAAGACAAAGAATGTTGAAAACATATAACGCATTATATCCTATAGGATTTATTTTTTAATAAAAACAAAAAAGCATCGTATGCAACACTTACGAAATATCTCATTTTACAAACAAACTCTACTCAACAAAAGAAAGAAAGTAATTGTTTCTCGAGAGGACTAAAAACATTCCAGCATTAGCCATGTAAAGGTTCCCTTCTCGAAAAAAAAGTCACTTTTTAACAAAACACACATTTAGCGCACTTATAAGTGTGTTAATTCTGTGTNAATAAAGCTGGGGTCACCGCCTTGGAACGGTCAAGGCTAATCTTGGATGACAATTTACGCACAAGCATTATGCACAGTTTTCTCAGAACGCGACTCATATGTGACTATAGAAGCCATGTGTTTTCTTAAATCTTATACACTGAATATCGTCATAACACAGTTGTGATCACGGATACGATAGACGTTGATCAGGAGAAGAAGAACGACGAAGACGATAACGATGATAATAATGATGATGATAATGATGACAAATATGATATGTATGCTCCACATGTTGCTTCTTCTGATATTCATATTGATGATGAGGATGATGATGATTGTGGTGGTGATGAGGATGGTCGTGGTAATGATGGTGATGGTGGTGGTGGTGATGGTGGTAGCGGTGATGGTGGTAATGGTGGTGGTGGTGGTGATGATGGTGGTGGTGGTGCTAGTGGTGGTGGTCGTCGTGATGATGATAATGATGATGATGATGATGATGATGATGATGATGATGATGATGATGATGATGATGATGATGATGATGATGATGATGATGATGATGATGATGATGATGATGATGATGATGATGATGATGATGATGATGATGATGATGATGATGATGATGATGATGATGATGATGATGATGATGATGATGATGATGATGATGATGATGATGATGATGATGATGATGATGATGATGATGATGATGATGATGATGATGATGATGATGATGATGATGATGATGATGATGATGATGATGATGATGATGATGATGATGATGATGATGATGATGATGATGATGATGATGATGATGATGATGATGATGATGATGATGATGATGATGATGATGATGATGATGATGATGATGATGATGATGATGATGATGATGATGATGATGATGATGATGATGATGATGATGATGATGATGATGATGATGATGATGATGATGATGATGATGATGATGATGATGATGATGATGATGATGATGATGATGATGATGATGATGATGATGATGATGATGATGATGATGATGATGATGNGCACAAAGATATAGTGTTTAATAGGAAGATTGTACTGAATTCTTTTTTATCTTCACATAATGTTAATGGTCTTATTGTTACAAATTGTCTGCTCATAAAATATGTGAATCAGTATAACAGCTTTTAAAAGGACAAGTACAACAAAATCAGAATGTGGGTAACTAATTAAAAAATATCGAAAATGACAAAAATATTATGTGGGCTTGCCAGTATCAATTATATCACCTCAACATAACAAAATAAGGATTTGAACTTTCTTATACTGATATTTAACCCAAATACAATTAATGTCTACCACATTGACTATTAACATACATTTTAAAAGGCAATTAAAATAATATTTATAATATTATTATTATTATTGCAAACACCATTAAGTACCGGTATATTACATTGAAATATTCAGAATTAAATATAATATGCTAAGGGTGCTGTGTATTATTCAATAAATATTTGGGTGTTGAAATGTGACTTCTCAGTGGATTTTTCTCAGGTTTTAGTATGGCTGACACAGTATGGTATCTTTAGTGCGTTCAGTTACAGCGAACGTTCGCTATAGTTCGCGAACTTTTGCGAACGTTCGCTATTGAACGCTTGGTTCGCCGCGAACGTTCGAGAACCGTCTCGGGACAACACAACATAAGAACACAATCATATTTGTTAATGATCACAAACATAATTATATTAAAGGTACCTTTTCATGTTTTGGTAAATTTACAGAATTGAAAAAAAATGTTTCAGATTTGCAAATTTTCAATGTAGTTATGAAATTTGCAAGGAAACAGTAATAATCTGAACATTTATCATGCTCGAAAATATCCATGATTGCATCTTTTGACGATTCTAAAACCTGAAAAATTATTAAGCGTTACAAAAACGCGAAAATATTAAATAATTTGGAGAGTTCTGTTGTTATCGTTATATTTTGTGACATTAAGAGGATTGCTTATATAATGTATAAAATACACCACTCACAGTATGAGCACGGATGGCCAAGTGGTTTATATAGTGTTAGACTTTTGCATCAAAAGTCAGTATTTCGAGACCTGGTGCATTAAGGATTACTTTTGTTTTCTTTAATTTAAAAAAAAAAATTACTGGAGCTATTTTAGTTGCAATGTTAACGTTAATTAATTTTAAAGCATTTTATTAATGACAAACTTCAATAAATGCCAGAATCTGTGAAAAGGTCCCTTTTAGGCCACAATAAAATCAAAGTGTGATCTTAACATTTATAGTATGGATGTATTCTGCAATGTCTTTAAATGATGGAAATGCATGTTTACAAAAACCAAGTCTTAATCCAGAGTGATTTTATCAATCACTTTTTTTCAATTTCAATGTGATACAAATAGATCATAATCTTGCATACAAATATTTAAAATAAGCAGTATTTGTAATTACTGGACCCCATTCAAATTTTCCAAGAAGGAACGTGAATTTATTAAATTGGAACTGATAATGCGGGTATATTCGGGTATGAATAGCATAACGCAGACGCCAAAGCAAACAGTGACATATGGGTGAGTAGAATTTCTTTGACTATTTGGTGTAGAGACGAGCTAAACAAAAGCTTCGTTTGTGAAACACAATGCCCCCTACAGCGCTTTGAAGCCCACACAGCAGCTATATCCCAATTGAAAACATTTTGACAAAGTTATTGTCCATTGATATTTGACAAAATTACTGTCCTTGGACATCGTTTTGCAATAAATTCTGGATAATAAAGTCCAAGGCCCGTAACTTTGCCAAAAATCAATGGACCAGAACGAAACTCACACTTCATCTGTATAGGTCATTTAGGTACACTCGAGTACTAAAAATCACTTCAATATCTGAAAGCGTTGCGTAAAAATCCTCCGGAAAACAGACAATTTTGAAGTCCAAGGTACATAACTTCGCCAAAAATCAATTGACTGGAACGAAAGTCACACTTCATCTGTAAGTCATATAGGTAGACTAATATTCCAAAAGTCAGATACATATCTGAAAGCCTTTCGTAAAAAAACCTCCGGAAAACGGCAAATTTCAAGGTCCATATATCAAATATCAATGGACTGGAACGAAACTCACACTTCATCTGTAAGTTCTGTAGGTAGACTCACATACAAAAAATCAGCTCAATATCTGAAAGCATTGCAGAAAAAAACTCCGGAAAACGGTTATTATAGAGAACATTAAAAATTTTCTAAGTCTAACGCCCATAACTTCAACAAAAATCAATGGACCACAATGAATTTCACACTTCATCTGTAGGTCATGTAGGTAGACTCAAATACCAAAAATCAGCTCAATATCCGAAAGTGTTGCGTAAAAAAACTCAGGGAAACAGTTATTATAGAGAAAATTTCTATATCCACTTTTGTCTCAAATCTCCATGCCTTTTACTTATAATTAATAGAAGCTCCTACCTTGGATTATATCCCTTTAAAAAATATTACTTCCCTTGCCAAAAATTAGACGTTGTACCTGCCAAATGCAAAATAAAAATTATCTCCCTTTAAAGCTTTCTACTTTCTTTGGCAAAAATTTAGATCAGTCGAAGGCCTATATCTTTCTGAAATCAACGGACCGAAACCAATTTTACATTTCATCTGGAGACTCACATACCAACAAGAAATGTGTCCACATGACACGGATGCCCCTAACTGTAACTTTGTCACTACATAAAACCATAACTGTGTAAATGTTTTTGAGATATACATCAACTTTATTTTATTAAAGTATTAGTTTGCTGACCTTGTTTTTGACCCTGTGACCTAGTTTTTGGCCCAGCATGGCCCATGTTCAAACTTGCCCTAGACATTATCAAGATACAACTTCTGACCAAGTTTGGTGAAGATCGGATAAGAACTACTCAAATTATAGAGCGGAAACAAAAAGTGTGACGGACGGACAGACAGACAGACTGACCGACCGACCGACGGACAATGCGAAAACTATATGCCGACCGTTGGGGGCATAAAAATCAGCTCAATATCTTAAAGCGTTGCAAAAAAAAAGCGGAAAACGGAATGTCGGACGGACAGTCCGACAGATGGACAGACATTACTCATTTTTGTCTCTGTTTTTGACCTAATAAAATAAAGCACACACAGATGGCTCACTTCAGAAATGTTTCCAGAGATTAGTATTTTTTTAAATAGTTGTCTTTATTTACCTTTTGATCCCCACCCCCTGCTTGATTCGAACAAACTTAAAGAAGAAGAGTTTTGTATACAACTCATGTGACCCTTCAGCCTTGCTAGTTTTGACCCATGGTCATGCATATTCCAACAAGCTTGTAGAATACTATTAAACCATGTTATGGACAGACAAGTCTATCAATATGCCCCTTGGGTGCATGACAAGCATGAGTGATATAAAGCTTTTTTGACTTCTACCAAATTAAGTTCCAAATTGCTAAGAAAAACATCAATTGCATAAGTAGTTCAAACTACAAACATTGGAGCTAAAAATGGTCTAAGTGGTCCAAATGAAAATTCAAGATACTGCTGCCAGTCAACCATTGTAAATGTTGTCAAAAAATATGTTAAGCAAACTTTTGTATTTATTAATATTATTATTAGTATTAAATGTTATGGACATCAACCACATCACAAAATTGAACGGCCACAGATGACTGCCCATCTGTCATTTTTACTCTAATCAATGCAAAATATTTAATGACACACAATACTAGTCTGATTGACTGTGGAGCATGACAAGTTTCAGACCATTTTATCATGTAGGAAGAGAAATGCCCACATATCATCCTATCAACAGACCAAACAATCAACCAACATGCTTGCTAGAGAAACCCCTCCTTCAAATTGTGTTTGTGTGTCTTTAAATATCAAATCAAGTTACTGATTTTAAACAGCATTAATTGACGGCTTTATTTTGGTCTGAAATAAATCATCAAATATATATTTAAATGAAAACAACTGATTAAAATAAAACAAATATTAGGATAAAGAATACAACTCACAATTTTGTCCTGATTGTCAAGCCAAAGTTTCACATCTGACTTTTTTCGTTGACTGTGCGGAACATTTAAGTTATCCAAGGTTGTATACACTAATTATTATTGGACATTTTTTAACACTTGCGCCAACTGCGCAGTTGGCAAGGAAAGAAGTGGGAATTTTCTTGTTCTGGCATCATGCCCAAGTATATATTGATCTCTATTGACACTGCTATCATGAAGACCAATATTACCTGATATTCGAAACCTCCTTAAGTTGATAATAATCAATACATTGAATACAAATCAACATTGAATGCATGCATTATTAATCTGCACGCAATTAGTTCGATCGAAAATATGCTTGTTCAAATGCTTAAACCTCTACTAAACAATACGCCTCAGTGTTTGCCAATATCAAATTCTTTGGGGAGTTAATATCTGGGTGAGCTTGTGTCCAGATATGAACAAAGACACGTGAGCTTTTGTCTCTAGTAGTTAATTCACGGGAGAGCTTTTGCCCAGGGTAGAAAATCATGAGAGCTTTTATCCAGCATCCCCCCCCCTTCTTCCCCATTAAAATTTACGGGTGAGCGAATGTGCCGGTTCAGTCTCTGAAACTGTCCCATACTGCTATCTAATACATTGTGTTTTAGTCCTACGCCCATAGACTTACGGCGATTGTACGATGAGCTAGCTTACTTGTATACATATCTTTTACAAACTTTATGTTTATCTTTTATAAACGTTTACATTAGCAATTCATCATTTTCTGCGTCGACGCATTGCTTTTTGCTTTTGCATGTTCCGTCTACGTTTCCGTAAATGAAGGCCTTATTACATGATAATAATTATACTTGTTTTCAATAAGACTGTGTAATATCAAAACGATTTATCTTCAGAATCAATTAACAGTTGACTGTCGCAACAGTTGCGTTCTTGAAACAAACGAACATACGAACGAACAAATGAATGTGTAAAATTAGGTGACAAGCTAAACTTTTACATTTAAAATCTAAAATGTGACTTTGAGCTAAGGACACTTACAAGTTTTACTTGACACACTGTATCAAAATCATTTGTGGTGAGCATGAGGGCTACATGTATGTCCTAAATTCACAGAAATCTGTTCTCAGAACATAGTCTTTCATTCAATTAGCATGATAGCACACACACAAGTATATGAAATTATATACTATACATTGCTGTCATTTTCTACAACTACATGCAAATATAATGGTATCTACTCCAATATTTGGATTAAAGTGCTGCTTTAAAGTCAAAGTTTACAGAAATAAATTGTGAAACATCCTGACATTTGTCAAATTTAAAAAAAAAATAACAATTAAACACTCTGACATTAGTGTTGCATGTGTAGCCAGGTTATTAGTAAAACACTTGTTAAACAAGGGCTGTTTGTAAAACATGCATGCCCCCCATATGGGCTGTCAGTTGTAGTGGCAGCCATTGTGTGAATACGTTTTTTGTCACTGTGAACGGTGGTGGTGGTGATGGCGGTGGTGGTGGACATTTTACTTTGTCGAGTCACCATGACCTTGACCTTTGACCTAGTGACCTGATAATCAACAGGGGTCATCTGCCGGTCATGACCAATGTCCCTATGAAGTTTCTTGATCCCAGGCCTAAGCGTTCTTGAGTTATCATCCGGAAACCATTTTACTACTTCAGGTCAGTGTGACCTTGACCTTTGACCTAGTGACCTGAAAATCAATAGGGGTCNTATCAATGTAAAGCATTTAAAGCATTTAATGACAAGCTTCAATACATGCCAAAATCTGTTGGACGGCCCCTTTAAATATAAATGTGCATAATGGGGCACATGTCTTATACTCAAATTGAAAAGGTTAAATAGAGATATAAGTTAGTGTTAATACAGATTATAAAGTTTATTTAGCTAGGCCTAGAAAGCCTAAACCAATGTTTTCAACACTCTCCCCCCCCCAATCATTTCCTGTCTGTTATTTGACATATGCCTAAAGAAATTCTCAAACTAGCTCAAAAGCCATCAAATGATGGAAGGCAAGGCATGGTTATTAAGTAAAAAGTAGATCCAATAACTTGTGTACTCAACTCCTCTTTGATTGCTTAATTAATTTTCAAACTCATATCTAAATGACCTTAATGTTTATTTACTTATAATGAAAGGAATTTAAGTTGTGACATTTTTGTCAGAATAATAATCCCTTGTTTGTTATACCACTATAGTACATATAAGTCCTAAAATTGTCTGTACTTAACTTCTTTTGAACAGCTTGCTAAAAATTTCTCTGACAGATAGTTTACCTTAATTTGAAGATGATCGTAAAGAAATTAATTTTAACTGCGACTAGTTTTGCCAGAATTATTGCCAACACACCTTTGTCATTTTTTCCGCTTAAAATATATAGTGGTAGGCAAGAAAGACACCAATGAACTTAGAGATCCAATGTCAAGGTCAAAGGTCTTCTAACCTGCTTTCCCCGTTTATCTTCAGAATGATTATCCTTATAAGTGCTCTCATGTAACTGGGGTGAAAAGGAAGAAGCCTATCAATCATTGGGTCAACCATTCTAAGGTCAAGTTGTTATGAGCTTAAACATAAAAAAAAACAATGCCACACAATATCTTAATAAAGCGCTTTAACCAAGTTACATAAAACCTGCGAGTCCTGCCTATTTAAAGTGAATGCATCATAACACCACTGATCCCTACTGGCAGTAGGGACTAGAGCTTGCGATTCTAGTTGATGTGATGTCAAGTATGTTATCACTAGACCACGGATCCGACACTAGTCTTACTTCAACCCGTGATCCATGACTATGTGATGTCAAGTATGTTATAACTAGACTATGGATCCACTACAAGTCTTACTTCAACCCACGATCAATGACGAGGTGAAGTAAAGTGTCTTATCACTAGACCACGGATCCACTACTAGTTGTACTTCAACCTGCGATCCATGACGATGTACAGTAAAGTGTGTTATCACTAGACCACGGATCCACTACTAGTCGTACTTCAACCTGCGATTCATGACAATGTGAAGTTAAGTGTGTTATCACTAGACCACGGATCCACTACTAGTCGTACTTCAACCTGCGATCCATGACGATGTGAAGTTAAGTGTGTTATCACTAGACCACAGATCCCCTACTAGTCTTAATTCAACATGTAATCCATGACGATGTGAAGTAAAGTGTGTTATCACTAGACCACAAATCTGTTACTAGTCTTACTTCAACCTGCAATCCATGACGATGTGAAGTAAAGTGTGTTATCACTAGACCACGGATCCGCTTCTAGTCCTACTTCAACACGCAATCCATGACGATTTGAAGTAAAGTGTGATATCACTAGAACACGGATCCACTACTAGACTTACTTCAACCTGCGATTCATGATGATGTGAAGTAAAGTGTGTTATCACTAGACCACGGATCCACTACTAGTCTTACTTCAACCTGCGATAAATGATGATGTGAAGTAAAGTATGTTATCACTAGACCGTGGATCCGCTAAAAGTCTTACTTCAACCTGCGATCCATGACGATGTAAAGTTAGTTTATTATCACAATACCACAGATCTGCTACTAGTCTTACTTCCACCTGCTATCCATGATGATGTGAAGTAAGTGTTTTATCACTAGATCATGGATCCCCTACTAGTCTTATTTCAAACTGCGATCCATGATGATGTGAAGTAAAGTGTGTTATCACTAGAGCAGGGATCAGACTTCAACCCGCGATCTATGAAAATGTGAAGTAAAGTGTGTTATCACTTGACCACGGATCCGCTACCAGTTTTACTTCAACCTGCGATCCATGATGATGTGAAGTTAATGTGTTATCACTAGACCACAGATCTACTGCTAGTCTTACTTCAACCTGCGATCCATGATGATGTGATGTAAATCAGTTATCACTAGACCACGGATCCGCTTCTAGTCTTACTTCAACCTTCGATCCATGACGATGTGAAATGAAGTATGTTATCTCTAGACCACAGATCTGCTACTAGTCTTACTTCAACCTGCGATCCATGATGATATGAAGTAAATGAGTTATCACTAGACCACGGATCCGCTACTAGTCTTACTTCAACCTTCGATCCATGACGATGTGAAGTAAAGTATGTTATCACTAGACCACAGATCTGCAACTAGTCTTACTTCAATCCGCGATCTATGACAATGTGAAGTAATGTGTGTTATCACTTGACCACGGATCCACTACTAGTCTTAATTCAACCTGCGATCCATGACGATGTGAAGATGTGTGTTATCACTAGACCACGGATCCACTACAAGTCTAAATTCAACCTGCGATCCATGACGATGTGAATTAATGTGTGTTATCACTAGACCACGGATCCACTACTAGTCTTACTTCAACCTGCGATTAATGACGATGTGAAGTTAAGTGTGTTATCACTAGACCACCGATCCACTACTAGTCTAAATTCAACCCGCGATCCATGACGATGTGAAGTCAGTGTGTTATCACTAGACCTCGGATCCGCTACTAGTCTTACTTCAACATGCGATCCATGATGATGTGAAGTAAGTGTGCTGTCACTAGACTACGGATCCGCTACTAGTCCTACTTCAACCTGCGATCCATGACGATGTGAAGTCAGTGTGTTATCACTAGACCACGGATCCACTACTAGTCTAACTTCAACCTGCGATCCATGACGATGTGGAGTTAAGTGTGGTATAACAAGACCAAGGATCCACTACTAGTCTTACTTCAACCCGTGATCCATGACGATGTGAAGTCAGTGTGATATCACTAGACCACGGATCCGCTACTAGTCTTACTTCAACCTGCGATCCATGACGATGTGAAATAAGTGTGTTATCACTAGACCACGGATCCACTACAAGTCTTACTTCAACCTGCGATCCATGACGATGTGGAGTCAGTGTGTTATCACTACACCACGGATCCACTACAAGTCTTACTTCAACCCGCGATCCATGACGATTTCAAGTCAGTGTGTTATCACTAGACCATAAATCCGCTTCTAATCTTACCTCAACCTGCGATCCATGACGATGTGAAGTCAGTGTGTTATCACTAGACCAAGGATCCACTACTAGTCTTACCTCAACCTGCGATCCATAACGATGTGAAATAAGTGTGTAATCACTAGACCACAGATCCGCTACTAGTCTAACTTCAACCTGCGATCCATCACGATGTGAAATAAGTGTGTTATCACTAGACCACAAATCCTCTTCTAATCTTACCTCAACCTGCGATCCATGACGAGGTGAAATCAGTGTGTTATCACTAGACCAAGGATCTACTACTAGTCTTACCTCAACCTGCGATCCATAACGATGTGAAATAAGTCTGTTATCACTAGACAACATATCCGCTACTAGTCTTACTTTAACCTGCGATCCACGAAGATGTGAAATAAAGTGTTGTCACTAGACCACGGATCCGCTACTAGTCTTACTTCAACTCTCGATCCATGACGATGTGAAGCTAGTGTTTTATCACTAGACTACGGATCCCCTACAAGTCAAACTTCAACCTGCAATCCATGACGATGTGAAGAAATTGTGTAATCACTAGACCACGGATCCGCTACTAGTCTTACTTCAACCTGCGATCAATGATGATCTGCAGTAAATGGGTAATCACTAGACCACGGATCTACTACTAGTCTTTCTTTAACCTGCGATCCATGATGATCGGAAGTAAGTGAGTTATCACTAGACCACAGATCTAGGTCTTATTTCAACCGCAATACATGATGATGTGAAGTCAGTGTGCTATCACTAGACCACGTATCCACTACTAGTCTTACTTCAACACGCGATCTATGACGATGTGAGGTAAAGTGTATTATCACTTGACCACGGATCCACTACTAGTCTTACTTCAACATGCGATCTATGACAATGTGAGGTAAAATGTATTATCACTTGACCACGGATCCACTACTTGTCTTACTTCAACACGCGATCTATGACGATGTGAGGTTAAGTGTATTATCACTTGACCAGGGATCCACTACTAGTCTTACTTCAACACGCGATCTATGACGATGTGAGGTGAAGTGTATTATCACTTGACCACGGATCCAGTACTAGCCTTACTTCAACACGCGATCTATGACGATGTGAGGTAAAGTGTAGTATCACTTGACCACGGATCCAGTACTAGTTTTACTTCAACACGCGATCTATGACGATGTGAGGTAAAGTGTATTATCACTTGACCACGGATCCACTACTAGTCTTACTTCCACCTGCGATCTATGACGATGTGAAGTCAGTGTGTTATCACTAGACCACAGGTACACTACTAGTCTTACTTCAATCCGCAATCCATGATGATGTGAAGTCGGTGTGTTATCACTAGACCACAGATCCGCTACTAGTCTTACTTCAACCTGTGATCAATGATGATGTGAAGTCAGTGTGTTATCACTAGTCCATGGGCCCACTACTAGTCTTACTTCAACCTGCAATCCGTGATGATGTGAAGAAAGTGTGTTATCACTAGACCACAGATCCGCTACTAGTCTTACTCCAACCCGCGATCCATGACGATATGAAGTTAAGTGTGTTATCACTAGACCAAGGATCAGCTACTAGTCTTACTTTAACCCGCGATCCATGACGATATGAAGTTAAGTATGTTATCACTAGACCACGGATCCACTACTAGTCTTACATCAACATGCGATCCATGACGATGTGAAGTAAAGTGTACTAGACCACGTATCCACTGCTAGTCTTAATTCAACTCGCAATCAACGACAATGTGAAGTAAAGTGTGTTATCACTAGACCACGGATCCACTGCTTGTCTTAATTCAACATGCGATCCATGATGATGTGAGGTAAAGTGTGTTATCACTAGACCATGGATCCACTTCTAGTGTTACTTCAACCGGCGATCTATGACAATGTGAAGTAAAGTGTGTTATCACTAGACCACGGATCCAAACTTGTCTTAATTCAACATGCGATCCATGATGACGTGAAGTTCTCCTTTTTTCCCTAGAACCATCCGTCAGTGGGACATGTTGACTATCACCGCCTGTACAGCAAGCACAGTCGAAATCTTCAAAACAGTTGTCACTTTGCCTGCTGTGCTGCAGGTAATTTCTCAGAAAGCCTAAACAGCAACCAATGTATATAGTTTTATATCTGTCATAATTTTGCTTCTAACACAAGACTGTATAAACAAAACTTTATCTGGCACTATTTTGGCTTCTGATCCAAGCTTGTATCATACAAAAAAAATTACCCAGCGCCTGTACATAATCATCAGTTAGGTTTATCCTAGAATGGTGGAGTACTGTTATCACTAAGAAGTAGAAGAAGTCTGTGTGTTATCACTAGACCACGGATCCACTACTAGTCTAACTTCAACCTGCGATCCATGACGATGTGAAGTCAGTGTGTTATCACTAGACCATGGATCCACTACTAGTCTTACTTCAACCCGCGATCTATGACGATGTGAAGCCAAGTGTGTTATCACTAGACCACGGATCTGCAACTAGTATGACTTAAACCTGCGATCCATGACGATGTGAAGTCAAGTATGTTATCACTAGACCACGGATCTGCAACTAGTATGACTTAAACCTGCGATCCATGACGATGTGATGTCAGTGTGTTATCATTAGACCACAGATTCACTACAAGTCTTACTTCAACCCGCGATCCATGACGATGTGAAGTAAGTCTGTTATCATTAGACCACAGATTCACTGCTAGTCTTACTTCAACCCGCGATCCATGATGATGTGAAGTCAGTGTGTTATCACTAGACCACGGATCCCCTACTAGTCTTACTTCAACCTGCAATCCATGACGATGTGAAGTCAGTGTGTTATCACTAGACCATGGATCCACTACTTGTCTTACTTCAACCTGTGATCAATGATGATGTAAAGTCAGTGTGTTATCAGTAAACCACGGATCCACTACTAGTCTTACTTCAACCTGCGCTCCATGACGATGTGGAGTCAGTGTGTTATCACTAGACCATGGATCCACTACTAGTCGTTATTCAACCTGTGATCCATGACGATGTGGAGTCAGTGTGTAATCACTAGACCAGGGATCCACTACTAGTTGTACTTCAACCTGCGATTCATGACGATGTGAAGTCAGTGTGTTATCACTAGACCACGGATCCACTACTAGTCTTACATCAACCTGCGATCCATGACAATGTGAAGTCAGTGTGTTATCACTAGACCAAGGATCCACTACTAGTCTTATTTCAACCTGTGATCCATTACCATGTGAAGTAAGTGTGTTATCACTAGACCACGGATCCACTGCTAGTCTAAATTCAACCTGCGTTCCATGACGATGTGAAGTCAGTGTGTTATCACTAGACCATGGGTCCACTACTAGTCTTACTTCAACCTGCGTTCCATGACGATGTGGAGTCAGTGTGTTATCACTAGACCACGGATCCACTACTAGTCTTACTTCAACCCGCGATCCATGACGATGTGAAGTCAGTGTGTTATCACTAGACCACGGATCCGCTACTAGTCTTACTTCAACCTGCGATCCATGACGATGTAAAGTCAGTGTGTTATCACTAGACCACGGATCCACTACTAGTCTTACTTCAACCTGCGATCCATGACGATGTGAAGTCAGTGTGTTATCACTAGACCATGGGTCCACTTCTAGTCTTACTTCAATCTGTATCCATGACGATGTGAAGTCAAGTGTGTTATTAGTAGACCACGGATCCACTACTAGTCTTACTTCAACCCGCGATCTATGACTATGTGAAGTTATTATTATACTACATTGCTACTATACCTCACACAAATTTCTTTCTTCTTTGCGTATATAAACTACTGAGGTCCGTTCGTTTGAATAGTGCCCGGTAAAGATGCGCTTGCATCTTGTCAACGGACACTATTCTGTATTGCGCCCGCTAGTAGTGCCCGCTCGAATGTTGTGCAAGTTTCACTATGCAAATATGTTTCGGTTACCGTTTCATTGTTCAAAAACTTAATAATCATCAGTTTAACAGATATATTCAATGTTAGTAAATGGTTACATATTGGTGGAATTTGTTTATTTTAATTGACATATATTTGCTAAATAATGTTCGGTATACTATAAGAAATAGAAAACCTCATTTCAGGCCCAATGGCAGAATAGTGACCAGCCAGGCAGCCCCGATTAGAATATCGACCTCAGCCGGCTGAGGTCGATATTCTATTCGGGGCTGCCTAGCTGGTCACTATTCTGCCATAGGGCCTGAAGTGAGGTTTTCTATGTCTTAAATATATCAACATTGCTTCTGTGTTGGGTCAAAATAAATCCTCGCAGAGCACGAACCCCGAAAATCACATAATGTGTAAAGTAAATCATTTTTATTATCATACATTAGCAGTTTTTAACATTGCTTCAGTTGTGTGAATAAGCTGATAACTGTTGTATTTTATACAATGGATGGCGCCCCATCTATGTACCACGACTTCATCTTTTGATTTGAGCTAGCGGCAGGTTGCACCTTTCTGAGATGTGATCAGATGGTATGGAAAGGTGTGAAACTTGATTAAAGCGACCATTGGATGTTGCGCTTTTGACTTGGATGGATGTGTAGTAACCTGATTAGGTAAATATTAAGTTTATAACGTATGCTTTATTGTTGTGACAGTGCTTGAAAAAGTAATTATTGTTTTAGAGTTTGTTTTAGGAAATTGAAAAAATCACATTATTATGCTTTAAAACTTATTAGAAAGGAGACTAAAATACCGCTCGAAGTATTGAAAAAAAATATACTAATGAATAATGTTTGTTGTATTCCTCATGAAAGTGATAACTATAAAACAATGCACTTGCGCCCAAATGTGCATGGGTACTTTTATAGACTCTACTCCTTTTGAACTTTCATAACTGACAATTATTTTCGTAAATGAAAGGTTTTTGCGCTGCGACAAATTTGAAAAATTATATCACTATGTCATTTGGAACACTTAGACTACAAGACATAGATTTTGAAAAAATATAGCCATGGTCTTTGTCTATATCCAATATACGTAGTGGGTGTCATCTCTAAAATATCTTTTTTCGAACAGCTGTCCGTTTATTTGGTTACAGACAGTAACTCTCGACGGGATCGGATACACCATGACCAACTGCTGGAGGTCACAGTTAAAACACCGACGTATGGATCGTTGAAATGCCATCCCTGCCACTGCTGTAAATACAAAGATAAGTGATTTCTTTTTTAAATTGACGTTAGACAGATGTGCTTAAAGAGATAATTGTGATGTGCGATTGTCGTTGAGTTCCTATGGTTAGCAGTACTGCTGTTGGTACGCAGAAAAACAACACTGTCCATTCGACTTGATTTCTAGAGCTAGGACGTTTTAATATTGTTGACGCTTTGTCTGTTTGTCTGTCTGCTCAAACTCTGGCAAGGCTCCCCAGTTTTATTGCGAGGGACACTCACACCTACCCGCTAGCGTTAACACTGGTGCCGCGGGTCGACGGTGCTGGTACAGCGAGTCCGAGTTGCCCGAGTCAGCGTAAGCAGTGTTAAAACGCCTTAGCTCTAAAAATCAAGTCTACTCGATAGCGTTTTCGTTCTGTTTTCCAACAGCGATAAGGTTTACTAAAGGCAGTAACTAAGGTCTTACATCATCTTATCCTTTTTTCAGTGCAGCTGTTTAACTTAAACTCTGACATTTTCTTGCAAATGGACGTATTCTAATTTACCTACCGGTATATATGCAAATACGTGTTAACTTTATTTATCTGTTATCGCCCCTTAATATTTTCGTTGGTTAAAATGATACTAAAATGTATATTTTCAATAAAGTAGTGTTTAATTTATTT
>VMBQ01009095.1:22287-38046 GCA_007657795.1 Dreissena rostriformis
CAGCTTTTTTCATGACATTTGCGACATATTCCTGATTTAGTTCCAATTTTTTGTTGCTCAGTTCTGTTTGTGCTTGTCCCAAGTCATTAAACTTTTTTAGAAATGTTTGTTTGCATGGTGCCTTAATATTAAGTCATATTAATACAGTAGGTACATCATCCATTCCAATTGTAGATTTTAGCACTGGCATTGCTACTTAATAGTTCAAATACCTGCTGGGGGCCTCTTGCGGTCTGGATTGTGTCCGACATTGTCAATGTTTGCGATTTAAATCCACAGTAACTACATTTTACACAGATGTAGACACACAGAACAGCACGCGTAACTTTCATTTTCATCTTTGGCTTCTTACATCCACTTGCATGTACATCTTTAATAATTGCCAGCATTTTCTCAATATTCACTATAAAATTTTCATTGCGGTCACACTCACAATCTGTTTTTTCTTCCTTTTCAGGTTTAGGTCTGAGAGTGTATGCTAGGGTGTCCGACTGTGCTTCCCCAGCTGTGGTTCTGACGCATTGATTGTCCCTGGCTTCCTTGTCTGTCAAGTCAGCCGTACCAGTCGTTTAGAAGCTTTCGGCGCCTCAGAACTTTCACTGGAAACTCCAGGTTGGTGTATTTCATTTGATGTGGTCCATTTTGGCTTGTGTCACGGCTTAAACTGCGTGGTTTTCTGGCCTCTGCTCCTGCGTGTGCTTATTTTCCCCGCACTTTTTCTTTAATTAGAAGGCCTTTTCACATTAAGTAAAAATGTAGGTCCAAAGTAGAAAGATAGATGTTGACTGAATAGCAACTTTCACAGAAATGATACCCTGGCCTATACAGACTCCCACAAATGAAGAGCTTATCTGCAAAATATCACCAGGTCATTGTTTTGGGGCTCTTATCTTGCTTTAATGGCATCATATTACCATAAGACAAATATCTAGACCAAACAATGTGAGGGTATTAAGACTTGGAACTTCATGGTCAAATAGGGCCATAGGAATTACCTCCCTTGCATTGTACCCACATCTGCTTTAGAGCTGCAGTCTATGTTTCTTTGTGCTATAGGCTTAGTTGTTTATGCAAGAAAGACTTAGTTGACTTAAATCAACTATTTATACAACACTTAGTGCCTTTCAAACCATTTAAACCCCTAAATGTGCATAACCTTTGATGAAAAGTGACTAAAACACACTGATTTTAAGGAGAAAATCATCAAAATTCATTTTTTTTTAAAACTTTCACCAGTGTTGTGAACAATTTTTGACTCAGGATGAATGATGACACTCATTATGAGTCATTTATGGCAATAGGATTATACCTTCATTTCATATCTGTGCAAATTGAGTGATTTTTAGTTTCGGGTAGAAAACCAAAAAAATGACCAAAATGTTGCGTGAAAATGGCGCCGCTGATATGCTCACTAAAAATAGTATAAAATTGTACATTGCAGTTGTTTCACGAAGAAAACCACCCAGTTTCATCCAGAATTAACTGAAGAGTACAAATAATTCAAATTTAGATGGGTTTTTAACTTTGGACTGCTATCTTAAGGAGGCAGTCTACAGTTGTTTAGCCTTATCTGCGCATTGGCCCCGGTCAATTTCCTGAATTTAAGGTGTATGCCCTAAACAAAATTGTTTTTTGACTCCAGAAGCTGAAATGAAAGTATAAATTGTCAATATTCTAGTAATTTCACATGTTTCCAGTATTCGAAACTAAGTTACCTGAGTTTTAGTCAACAACAACAACATGCTGAGTGAGAAGTAAACACATGTACTTCCTGCTTGAAGCAGTCGAGTCATTTGACAGATTTCAACGGTGGGTTTAAATAAGTTAGCAGTGCAAAAAAGTTCAACGGTAATGACCCATTTTGTTTGGCTCAGTTTGAAAGCATTTGCTTTGATAGTGCAAAGCATGTTGTCGACTGTGTCCGTAAATTTTCCCGGAAGGATAAATATGATTGCCGGGTTTATCTTAAAATGGGGTTTTTACGGCCAAGTTCCGAGACCCCCGAAAAGGTCTATTTTACCCCCAGATATCAATTTAAAGAGAATTTTGCGCATTGTTTTGTGCTTTATTTTCAAGCTGATGATGAGCTGCAACGAATATTGTCTGAATCTATTTTCAGGTTGTGACTGAAGGCCTTGTTTTGAGGGTGTTTTGCAGACCAGTGGCTGTCGGCCTGGCGATTTTCAAGAAAAACTGTAGACTTCCCCCTTATATGTCGTAAATTCGCAAGCGTTTGAGCAAGTCTGACCGAAAATCGGAAGTAAATATCCTTTATGTAAACAAAGTATGACTGGTAAGTTTAACGAATGAAATGAAATTCACAAACCCAGGCTTAAGGGTTGGATAATTATTGTTGGACAAGTATTTCTGTACTGACATACCAAATACAAAGTGAAAACACTCTATTGTTGTATAAAAAACAACATTTATATAATTGTGTTGACTGATACTTTCCACCAGCCAACTTAACCCTTCTTAGTAAATTCAAAACTATCACTTTGTCCTAGTTTTTAAACGTTTTTCAACAAGAGAGTGACTCATGCCATTAACTGGGCAAAGATTAAAACAATACTTTTAATTGAAGGGGAAACTTAGACTGTCAGTTAACATGTGCGGGGAGGGTGGGTGTTCACATTTTCAAGAATTTCACAGAAAAACGGACATGACAAGACTCTGTCAAGTCTGTCCCCTTATCATCACACATATATCAGTAGGATTCATCTTGACTGAATGCCCATAGATACTTGAATATTAGTAGAAACCATAAGCCACATTCACTATGAAGGTCGGTGAATGACTGTGACGCAGTGCTAAAGCTAGGATTTGAAAAGGGCAGGGGTGATTTTTTGTCAAAAGGGACTTTGGAGCCCTCAGTCGTATTATCCGGGACGTTCCCTGTTGCATCTTATAATATAATATTTGTTATAATTGTTTCTTTATTATTAAACAATATGAATAAAAATGACTACAATAAGGAATAATCAATAACACTGTAACAAGATATCAATTTTTCAACTAACTTCTATTCAAAAGTAAAAGTAGATTATTAACAACTGCAAATGTTTACCTCAATTTGAAACTATTATCCATTTCACAAGAGATGCTGAGCTTTTACATCATTTAGTTCTTAATAACAATTGAGGAGCCATTAACATTTTGTCCTTCGTGGAATCAAACAGTTTGACAGCCATTTTTTTCTTTTGACAGGAAGTAATCCTTATTTTGTTATTTAGTTATCTCAATCTGTTATGAAACGTGTAGTCAATTACGACGAGGACAGATATAAAGGGGCCTCGGAATGGCAGGGCGGGGTTTAGGAACTGCAGGGCGGCACGCCCTTCTATTTAGGGCATTTTAGGCCAAGCTGGAGCACTGGTGACGCCAGCACTGCTTCGGCACGTAATCATGCTGGAAGGCAGTAACGTCCACACGTTTTTTTTTTAAATCGTACCGTTCCACTGAGCTTAGATAGGAGAATCAATCGAAGCCACCCACTACGTACAGCAATCCATTGTGTGAAACCACACTTTAAAGATAACAACAACAGAACACGTGAGTGAATATGGGGCCTAGACTCAGTGAATATGGAGCCAGGACTCAGTGAATATTGGACTAAAGGACCTGGACTTAATGAATATTGGACTAAAAGACCTGGACTCAATGAATATTGGACCTGGACTCAATGAATATTGGACCTGGATTCAGTGAATATGGGACCTGGACTCAATGAATATGGGACCTTGACTCAGTGAATATGGGACCTAAACTCAGTGAATATGGGACCTGGACACAATGAATATTGGACTAGACAAAGTGAATATGGGACCTGGGCTCAATGAATATGGTATCTGGACTCAGTCAATATGGAACATGGGATCAATGAATGGGACCTATAGTCAATGAATATGGGACCTAGAGTCAGTGAATATGGGACCTAGAGTAAGTGAATATGTGACCTAGAGTCAATGAATATGTGACCTAGAGTCAAGGAATATGGGACCTAGAGTCAATGTTTAGTTTTTGTTTAGAGTCAATGAATATGTGACATAGAGTCAATGAATATTTGACCTAGAGTCAATGAAAAATGGACCTAGAGTCAATGAATATGGGACCTAGAGTCAGTGAATATGGGATTTGAACTCTGTGAATATGGGACATGGAGTCAATGAATATGGGACCTAGAGTCAATGAATATGGGACCTAGAGTCAGTGAATATGGGACCTAGAGTCAATGAATATGGGACGTGGAGTCAATGAATATGGGACCTAAAGTCAGTCAATATGGGACATGGACTCAGTGAATATGGGACCTGGACTCCATGAATATGGTATCTGGACTCAGTGAACATGGGACCTAAACTGATAATTCAGTGAATATGGGACCTGGACTCAACGAATATGGGACCTGGACTCAGTGAATATAGGACCTGGACTCGATGCAAATGGGACCTGGACTCAGTGAATATGGGACCTGGACTCAGTAAATATGGGACCTGGATTCAATTAATATGGCACCTGGACTCAGTAAATATGGGACCTGGACTCAGTAAATATGGACCTGAACTCAGTGAATTTGGGGAGTTTAGTCAGTGAATACAGGATCTAGTCGCAGTGAATATAGGACATGAACTATGTAAATATGGGAATTGCACGTATTGACTATTTGATCTTGACTTAGTGAAGATGGTTACTGGAATGGCTAAACATAATAACATAACATAACCAACTTGTGATCCAGTGACAGCTTTACTGCGCACATTAATTGTAATACCAGACAATCTTAGTTCCCTTTCCCTTGAACTAAAAATAAAACAAACCTGCATATATACGACAGATGTGCATGTCTGCCAGTGGCGTCCAAATGTTGGTCTCAGGATTATACATTTCTGCAGAGTTCAGTACCTGTAGTCCGTCAAGACCCCCCACCGCATACAGCACCCGGTCTATCTCTCACACACCTGCACATAGACATTATATACTTTACCATTGTTAATGAATTTCCATTTAGTAAGGATTCATCAGTATATAATATACTGAATACTCCTAACTAAATGGAAATTAATAAACAATGGTAATATTAACTATATGATGTGGCTTGTTTGTACCATTTGACTATGCAGGAATAATTTGAACACACTTTTTAGAAGACCACTAGAGAATGGCACACTTCAAATATGAGATATGTGGACTTTTAGATTTCAGAGGAGATGATATTTGAAAGCATTTTGCTATTCATGTCTATGGAAACCATGTGAGCCACCAGATTTGAAGTTTCATGACACAATTATGTAACGACTTTTGACAATTTACCTCTTTACAAACCATGTTAATCAAAGAGTACAATTAGCAAATAAGATACTTTTTTAAAGTTCTGACAGACTATTGTGTTAAGGTTGACAACTCAAATATGCACAGATGCTCACACAGTCAAAGGGTGAACATTAAAGCTCATTACGAGCACTTTATAATCCAATGGGCATGTGTGAGCTAAATATTACTTATTTCCGTAACAGCTTTTCTATATTAGTAACTCACCAGCGCCACGGCGCCTGCACGCCATCTCAGCCACTGTGGTCCAGACATCATCCACAGGGTTGTAGCGCTCTACGGAGCTGAGATGTCGACCATCATCCCCACCCACCGCATAGACATACCCTGCAACAACAAAAGAATTCATTAACTTTAGTGCAAACCAAAAGCACTGGAAACAAGAGCGCTGACTAACCGTATGACAAATGCATGTTTTTTTACGTTTGAGTTTGAATTGTGATCTTAAACTTGTATGCACATTACGCAATGCCATATCTCAAGCTTTTTAAAAATAAATTACGATAATATCAATCTGCATGATAGTAGGGCATCTCTACAAATTGCACATAAAAGAGATGGTCTATGGACTGACCATCTGACAAACCTACCTAACAATGAACAGGTACAAAGCTTGTTTGAAAAAGAACATATTTTTTATTTCACATGTTACACCTGTGCTATGTGTAGTACAGTATATACCGTTTAGTACTCCCAACCCCATGCAACGCCTATGTGTGCTCATGGCGGCAATTTGACGCCACTCTCCCGTCCGAACATCAAAACATTCAGCTGATCTGAGAACTGTAATAGATGGCAAAGATTTCATTATAATAATAATAAATTTAATTTATTGGAATTAAATACGCAAGACACCAATTGTAGCATGATATGAGGCTGCAATATTCATGAGTTATATTTTAAGAATAGTGCTCTATGGACATTTACAGTTAAATGAATGCACTTAAACGCACACTTGCATTGCTGTTTCTAAAGAATGCATTGGACCCAAAAAATGATATTTATTGGAATATTTACATATAAAAACAATGCAAATTTTATTGAAAACCTTATTATATTTGACTTTAATTTTGTTAAGCACTCTGACAACAATCATACAATTATGAATGAAGATGTCATATTGAATGCTTAATGATTCATGGACATTTTCACAACACTAGTGTGAACTATACTGTATAGATGTAGAAAGACTATTTGAGTATGGATTTAATATAGTTTTCATTCATAAACTTTAAAATAAAAACAGAGATCATGTCAGAATTGAGATAATATTTTTCCAGGCTTATATGTTTTTGAATAACCTCTGGATAGGAATAATCACAAGTTATTTAACCAACTTTACTTGTGCCAGAGTCAATTCCCCTGCCGACAGCATATATGAGGCCATTGAACACAGCAACCCCCAGGCAGCCACGCGGTTTCTTCATTTCAGGGCAACTTGTCCAGAGGTCCTTCGAGGAGTCGTACATGACCACTGTACGAAGTGGATTCTTGTACTCATTGACACCACCGGCCACATACACCATACCGTTGACAACAGCAATGCCTGATAAACAAAGACACAATTTCAAAAAATCTTTAGAAATACTCTCAGGGATTTCAATTTAAGCAGAATCCTGCTTTTTGATGCATAAAGTTTGTAATTTTCTTAATTTTGACTCCTGCACATTATCTGCCTTGCATCATTTTGATGCAAATGTTACAGGAAAGCTCAATCAATAATATTGTTTATGTAACACAAATTGTGTTTAATCAATTAGTATTTGACTAAACTGTATACTAAGAAAGTATTTGACTAAACTGTATACTAAGAACCATTTACAGAGAATTTAACTGATATGCAAGCACAAAATAACTCTGTGCTTCACTAATCTGAAAATTACATCTGACCCCAGAAATTTTCAAGCACGGGGTCATTTTTACTCCTGGTTTTCAAAATCACCAGTCGCCTGCCAATGCTCTGTGATGTAACTTATTCAAATTTTGAACATTTTTTATGACAAACTGATGTTCCAATTGCAAAATGACACCATTCAAATTGTTTGAAATGTGTGCACAAAGAACTTGAAATGAAAATGAAAATTCATACCAATAGCTTGGGTGTATTTAAACACAATTGTAGAAAAACTTGGAAAGTTCAAAGCTATTGTTTTTTAACTACACGAGCCCTGCTAAGTATAACAACAGAACTACAACGGTCAGTCTTAATATATATTAATCTGCATATATCAAAAATCAAAAACCTAAATATGAAAAGCATATGGAGTTTACATAAATTCTTTTTTGTGAATGTGTAACCCGAATAAATATTTAACTTAGATCAACAACAACAAGTACCGTTGGGAAACATTATAGTCTAACAGTAATCTTATAAATATCATGTTAGGATTGAAAGAAAACTGTATGACATATTATTTGGAGAAAAAAAAACAAGCAAATTCGTTGAATTGATATCCCCCGCCAATTTAGAGCTTTGTCATAGAAAAAAGCATTTTTTCAAGATACAAAGGGCCATAACTCCGTTATTAATAGATGGTGTACAATGCCATTTGGTGTGCATCATCCTCTTATCCATATATATATACTCATACCAAGTTTCAATGAAATCCGCCAAAGCACTTCCAAGATATGGCTCCGGACACAAAAGTGCCGGACGGACGGAAGGACGGACAGCGCCAAAACAATATCCCTCCGCCTTTGGCGGGGGATAAAAAGAGGCCATTTTCAAATAAATCAACAACCATAACTCAACAATTACGGGAATATGTCATTCCACACATATACCAGTGCTGCTGTCTGCAAAGCATGTGAAATGGTAGACAACAGCGAGATTTCTGTTCTGTTTGAGCTTGGAAATCCAGTTGCATAGCAACGTTGACTTGCCAACACCAGTATCCCCAGTGACTAGGACATGTTGTCTAGCTTCTGGAAATAACATTAACAAGAACTGTCAAGAGCTCGACTATTATTCTGCGTTGATAGTATAATGTATATTTTCTGTCAGTCACCGGATATAATGACCACAAAGACATTTTTGAAGTTGAATTTCAGTGACCTCTACACCACTGGCCAAAAATGCAATCCTTGTTGGAGCAGCCTGTAACCTATCTACACACAAACTTTCAGCGCAATATCTCTATCCACACTTAAGTTATTGAGCGTAAGCTTGTTATAAATTTTTAGCACCAGTGATCTTGACGAAAACAGCAACAAGTGCGAACCCAACGCTTGGTCTGCATGTCAGTTTATGAGGGGAGTTGTTACACGCAAACAATTATCTGAATTTCCTGACTACATAAAGTACAATAAGGAGCATTATTCTGTTAAATTGCAGGTCAGAGTTATAGGGCTTGGTCTGTGACCGTGCATGATGATTCTCGGGGCCTGTGTAAAGTTTCAATTGAATATCTGTAGCATTAATGGGCTTGTTGCGTGCAAACTTTAACCTGAACTTTCACTTGCACACAAACCTGACTTTTCAAAGTACAAAAGGGGGCATATTCCTTCTAAAAGGCTGGTAAAAGTTAAAGTTCTTGGTCAGAGACTGTTTAAATAGACCCTGGACACATTGGTACAGTTTTAATTAATTATCTGTAGTATACATATGTAGATATGGAGTTGTTGCGCGCAAACTGTAACCTGAACTTTCTAAGTACACAAAGGGCCATAATTCTGCTTTATAACATGTAAGGGTTATGGGCCATGGTCAGTGATCACCCACGAAGATTCCAAAGACATGGGCAAATTTCAACTTAAATATTTATAGTAGTTACAGAGAAATGTACTTGTTGCTTGCAAATTTCAACCTGAATTTCAACTTGCACGCAAAACCTTACCAGACGTTTATACTGGTAATTACAAAAGGAGGCATAATCAAGCTAAAAAGTTGGTAACCGTTATAAGTCTAAGTCAGTGAATGTTCATAAAGACCCTTAACATGACCATAATGTTTTATTTCAATATCTGTATAATAGATAATGGAGTAGTTGCACACAAACATTTACCAGAATTTTCTAAGTACATAGAGGGCCATACTTCTGCTTAATTGCAGATCAGAGTTATAAAATTGGCCAGTGACCTCACACAATAACCCTTAACACATGTGTGAAGTTTATATTGAATACCTGTAGTAAAAAAGGGGAAAATGAAATGTTGCAAGTTTATGTTAACCAAATCTTTTAGAACAAAAAGGGGCATAATTCTGCTAAATTGCAGGTCAGAGTTATGAAACTTGGTAAAAGACCTCACACAAGGACCTCAAACGTATGTGTGAAGTTTCAATAGAATACCTGTATTAGACAAAGTGATATGGATATGTTTCATATTTACCTGAAACAATGTGCAAAGTACAAACAAGAAATATCTTTAAAAAAAGATATACGGCGTTGATTGTGGTTGGAGTTGGTGAAAGGTAAAGAGTTTAAAGAATGAAATCAAAGATAGCATATGTCTTTTTCTGTGCAGTTCTTAGCTGCATTTCACGCAGTACGGGATATTTACGCGTAGTTTTCGCGGTTTATTTTACATGATTACATACTGCTGATCATATATCTATAGATACAAAAAAAAAAAGAATGGAAGTATAAATTAAAACATGTTAGTCAACCGGCCACACGCGAAGTATCTGTACATATTTTAAATATTTATTCGCGCGTTCTTCGGACAAACCTGTTTAGTGGTTTGTCGGGCATTGCTATTTGATTCGATTATTAACAGTATCGGGAATCATCTCGCTCATGCTCAATACATTGGTCAATATGGTGGAATAATTCTTGTTGAATTAATCAAACATAATATTTATCATGGTTTTGTTGAAAACACATTAAGAATCTTTTATTGAGATACCATAATTATATCGGCGAATATCTTCATTTAACATCTGGTCTAAATAAAATCCCAGTTCACCTAGTTCACGCGATACCGTCTATATTATATAACGATCCCTGTACTGACCGCGCGAACTCACCCTGATACCTTGCGGCTTGGAATGCAATGCTTAAAGTGAGGTCACGATTTCACGGCTTGAACGACGGCTTGTTTAAAACTTTATACTTTTACATGTTTAATGTTCAATTTCGAAAACAATTAAATATGGTTTGGCCAAAACTAATATCAGGATATCGAAAAACGATACTTTTATGAACTAAAATATACTAGTACACAGACAGCAATATGGTAATAATAACTAAATATGAGAACATAGCCTTTAAGTACAAACGCTCTGGCGCTGACAATCCTCTGAATATAAAGGGGCACACACAAACTGTATTGATGTCGAGAATTAAGTGTGAAACTGCTCTATCTCTCAAACCTTATCATTAGAGATACAATTGTTTCATGCTGAATACGCAGTTAACATCGTTGCTAAACGAACTGTAGTATCCCTTTTCATACCCAATACTTCCCAAAAATAGAAAGTCGATGGAATAACATATTTATGTTAATGTGAAATCTGTTTGTAGATTGCATGTTTTCTACTGCGAAAAAGTTTCAGGCCCACCGGCGGGAAATTTTATATTCGAATTGATTGGTCGCTTACAAAGGTCAGGCTAAGATGAAAACCTGGCGTGTACAGCTAACGCCGAAAAAGGGATAAAATCTTAATCAGAACATTTCACAGACGCAGACAAATGAATGAGTACTATAGTTAAAACTTTTCGATGAATCCATGTTATAACACAATGGGAAATACAAAAAACAATGTTTTTTGTTTTGTTTGGCATAAACATATTTCACTACAAAACAAATCTTAAATTCATGGAATTTTTATAATTTTGGATTTACGACTTGAAACACAATCTTTCATTTGACATTTTATTTAATTGTTGAGTGGATTCTCGTAAATAAGTCTCTGACAAATAATATTGGTTTGTCAGTATTTGCTGACAACTGTCAATATAAGGACTGATAAGTATCCAGCTGTCTGTCAAGGACACTGACGTTGTCCTCTCCCTGCACGTTACTCCTGCATGCTGACTCACCACCTCCTCTCGGGCCGTCCTACGCTGGGAGGCCAGGTCGACCAGCAGCGTGTTACGCAGGTAGTCAGTTATCGTGTTGTACATGATGCCGGCCCCCTGGAGTTGAAGCAACTTACACATAAATCACAGGTATGATTAGTAACATTTAATTCACAACTATAATTAGTAACATGTGAATCACAGGTATGATTAGTAACATGTGATTCACAGATATGATTGTAAACGTTTGACTCACAGATATGATTATAAACATGTGAATCACAGATATGACTGTTAACATGTGAATCACATATATGATTGTTACCATGTGAATCACAAATATGATTGTTAACATGTGAATCACAAATATGATTGCTAACATGTGAATCACAAATATGATTGCTAACATGTGAATCACAAATATGATTGTTAACATGTGAATCACAAATATGATTGTTAACATGTGAATCACAGATATGATTGTTAACATGTGAATCACAAATATGATTGTTAACATGTGAATCAAAAATATGATTGTTCACATGTGAATAACAAATATGATAGTTAACATGTGAATCACAAATATGATTTTTAACATGTGAATCACAAATATGATTGTTAACATGTGAATCACAAATATGATTGTTAACATGTGAATCACATATATGATTTTTAACACGTGAATAACAGATATGAGTGTTAAACAAATAACCTTTTTTTCTTTAAATTAGATAAACATATTATAAAAATTATATACATTTAATGATTGCAGTCTTCAACAAAAAAGTTTGTTGTTTTTTATCAGCATATTAAGCGAAAACAACTGAAACCACTTTGATGCTATTACAGTCATGTATGCAAACATTTTTTTAAATAATTATGCAGCCAATAATTTCATTTGCATCTTAGTTATACACATTAAAGGGACTTGTTCACAGATTTAGGCATATTTTGAAGTTTGTCATTAAATGATCTAAATTGATAAATATAAACACCAGAACTAAAGAGCCCCAATATAAAAACAAGAATGAAAGTAAAAAATGAAAAGAAAAAAAAAAAAACAGAAAAAAAGATAACCACACTAGGCCTCGAACCACTGACTCATGGAGTAAAAGCCAAGCGCCGAAACCACTCAACAATTCGTCTTAATGTGTGTGTGTGTGTAATTCAGAGTTTATGTTCGTTTCGTCGTTGAGTCTTTACGACTTCATTATCTGTGGACCTGACCATCCTTCTTCACATTGTTTGCTATTTATTTTATACTTTGTATAACCATCCACATGTTGTTACAAAATATAACGATAACACAAGAAATCGGAATTTTTTAATCGGTTCGCGTCTGAGATGCTTTATAATTTTATCAATTTCTAACGAAAATGTTTCATAAACAAAAGTGTATATTCAGTATAAGTCTGTGGCATTAGGGTTATTTCGCACACTGATGTACATTGTTTATCTATTTCTTGAATCTGTAACAAAAAGGTGAAAAATTCTCATTTTGATAAACTGTGAACAAGTCCCTTTAACCTATTTTAAGGGCCTGCTAGCTCAGTTGGTAGAGCGCTGAACAGCGAATCTGATGAATACGGGTTTGATTTCTGACATGGCCAAAAATAATAAAGAGATATGTTATGAACTCCTTTCTACAGTCATTCTTCCTGCACCTTTGATTCTAGTAGGGCCAAATAAAAAAATAGGTCCGTTTCCGGTCGCCCGACCGTGTCTCCAGAATCGGCGCCGACCCTCAACTTTTTATTGGGGTCGCCAAAAAAAAAATGTGTTCATTTTCGGGTTTTTTCGGTTCATTTCTCCATTCTAGTACCAGAATGACAAAAAAAAGTCCCTACCTACCGACCCTGTTATTTTTCCAAGGAGACCGGAAACGGACCTATTTTTTTGGCCCTTNCTTTGGACAAAATAATACGATAGATGGTTTAGCAACTTAAAAATTTCAAAGGGCCATAACTCTCTAAACAAGAGCACCGCATAGCGGGTGCCAACGCTCAGCTGTGGGTGCTTAGATTTTGTTTTTTTGACCTTTGACCTTGAAGGTCATCATTGACCTTGACCTGTTCACAACTCAAAATGTGCAGGTCGATGAGATACACATGAAAAACCAAAAAACGGGGGGGGGGGTTGACTTTTGACCTTGAAGGATGACCTTGACCTTGACCTTTCACCACTCAAAATGTGCAGCTCCATGAGATGCACATGCATGCCAAATATCAAGTTGCTATCTTCAATATGGGGAGCATAATAAAATTAGACATACCAAATTCATTTTGGAATTCAACCTATTTATTGTTGAGGAAATATGACAAGTTTGTCAAATTAAATTAAATTAAGGTACGTATAATCAATTTTTGAATAACTGGTAAAACATCTACTTATCACAAACTGGAAATCAGACATTCAGTGTGTCACATGGCCATGGATCTTTGTTCCTTGGAAAGCTCATAAGTGCGAACATATGAGCCTCGCTCTGTGAAAAGGGGGTTTAATGCATGTGGGTAAAGTGTCGTCCCAGATTAGCCTGTGCAGTTCGCACAGGCTAATAAGGGACAACACTTTACGCATAAACTGGATTTTTGCTAAGAAGAGACTTTCTGTAAACAAAAGAAAATATTATAAAAGCCGAAAGTGTCATCCCTGATTAGACTGTGCGGACTGCATAGGCTTATCTGGGTCAACACTCTACGCACATGCAATCAACCCCTTTTTCACAAGATGAGGCCCATATAATGACTTCTAGTACTATGCCTATCTTCTTCTAAATTAGATTCTTTATAATTGACAATGGAATTAGGGAATGGCATAAACCTATGACTGGAAAAGTCAAATAAGACGGTTCACTTGGTTGGCAGAGTTCTTGGCTCTTGCACATAGAGTTGCTTGTTAAACAATAACGACAATGAACAACATGAAAAGTTCTATTTAAAGCTCATCATTTGGGTCTCGAATGTTCTTAATAAGATATCTGAAAATCAATTTCATGGTACCAGTGGCAACAAGAGATTGTGATTGGCCACGAATATTTCTAAATGGCTTCTAAAATATCAAAATGGCAATAACATTTTTGGAAATTTTTGGAAGTGTATTTATATCTGTGATGGTAAATTTACCTAAATTACAGTTACAAATAAAATAAAAGAGCAATAATTCAGATTTTCAATTTTTTATAAATACATGAACACGCCATAATATTTCCCAACTATAGGAGTGTAACATGAATAGCAACATTAAATCCCTACCATATCCTTCTTGTCCCATACTCGTCTTTTGAGGTCGTCACTCAGCTTTGTAGAATGCTCACTCTCGGCCGAGTATTTTAACACCTGCTTCGTGTCACCTGACTTTTCCCCTTCCTCCAGCTTTGTGTCATCAAACACCTGAACACAGATGCAAAAACAGATGCAATCAATGAGAACAACACACACACAGATTAATTGAGCCTCGCTCTGTGAAAAGGAGGTTTAATGCATGAGCGTAAAGTTTCGTCCTAGATCAGCCAGTGCAGTCTTCACAGGCTAATCAGTGACGACATATCCCGCCTAATCTGATTTTTTGCTAAAAAGAGACTTTCTTTTTACGAAAAATATCAAAAAAAGCGGAAAGTGTCATCCCTGATTAGCCTTTGCGGACTGCACCGGCTAATCTGGGACGACACTTTACGTACATGCATTTAACCCCTTTTTCACACAGCAAGGTTCAATTATATTAAACATGCACAGTACACACATAGACAGTATATCTTTCAAATATTGTGAAAAAAAGGTTTAATTAATTTTATAGTTTTGGACCCATAAGAAAAAAAATCTGGGAAAATTTCTAAAATTTAAAGTTTAAAAATGCTTTAACCCTTTACCACTAAGATTCCCTTACAAAATCAAATTAGATTTTTCTAAAAAGATTCAAGGTTTAAAGGCTTAATTTTCAACCCTAAGATACTGATGAGCAGCAAACAGCATAAAACATTAACAGCCTGCGAGTTTCTCGCAGGCTGTTCTGGTTTTATGCTGGTTGCATATAGTCATTTTCACTTTGCCTCTGAGCAGAAAAGGGTTAAATATGCTGAATGGATAGTTTATTGGTAATGTTGTTAATAATTAACATTTATTATTTTATATAATTCAATGCTAATACATGACTTGTTTGTGAGGGTAACATATGTGCTACATTGTGTTGTAACAGAACGTATAACAAAAATGCAATATCATAAACCTTATCACGAAAAAATAAGGCTGCTGGAATTTTGCCAGGATTGTTCAGAAATCCATGTAGAAACTCCAGTTCTGTAACACTTCTGTCTGGCACTTCCTCTAGCCATGGATAGCGAGAGACCGCGTTGTCGAAGTTCTTCTGCAACGACGCGTCATCCACACCATGCCAACCAATATTGTTGCGAGCCAGCTGTTCCGTCTTAATTCTCGTCAGGATAATAACACAAGTCACCTTTAAACTTCATGCAGCT
>VMBQ01009096.1:9829-24238 GCA_007657795.1 Dreissena rostriformis
AATATATATATATATATATATATGGTATTCTGTTACAACTTGATTGGGTTCATAACACAATACGAACAGTCTCTCTTCTATGTATAAGTTTCTAAACCGCCCGGTTTCAATTTCAGTGGCAGGTTCCTTTTTCTTATTTGAGCAATGTAAGATCTTAAGTGCTTTGGAAGTGGCATAGATACATAATGTTCACACCCAAGTTCGTGTTAAATTTGCCGGTAACTCCTGGGCTTGGGTTGGTATACGAGATCTTGTTGCCATTGGTCATCATCCGTACGTTTAAATGTCTCTTTAGCATGGCACAAAACATTGTCCAGCGAAAGGTTGCTCATGGATTTAGACGTATACAGATTGGGTAAAATTAATTGTGTCTAATCCTAAATCGTTATAACGACTGATATTCTCATCTTGTTGCCGGTGAAGAACATACTTATACTGCCTACCCAATGGAACTTGTTTAATAAAAAATTGTTATTGTATTTTTAAAAATCAGAAGCAGTATATCATACGAGAGACCTTGACTTTGTTTGAAAGCAGACTTCTGCGTGATAATTAAACGTTCAACTTGTTCATTTATTTGAATGTGTGATTTCTAAACAGTTTCAACTATTTTCAGTCGTACCGCGACAAATCACATATGCATTATCCATGGTCCTTAAATTTCAAATAGAACTATCTTGAAAGAAAGACGCAACCGATATAGATCGAAAGTAAGCTCGTTATAAGAGTATTGTCATAATTATCGCTATTTAAAGAAAATGATAGAAGGAAATCATATAGTACCACGCATGCCAAACACATTTGACAATCTCCTTCGAAGTTCAGTGGAATCTCGAAATGTCGAATTTCATAAACCATACAAATTATTTCGAGATAAAAGATACTCGAGTCACCCGATTTATAAGATGTACACTTCTGACTAGTTATAACTAGATACAGGTGAAAAAAGATGCTGAAAGCTCCCCAGTAGGAGATTCGAACATTGTTTTCAACCTGCATGTAGCTGTCTTTAAGTTTGTAAATGCATTTATTCGTTTCAATTAAGTAAAAACCTTGTATCTAAAATTTGAGATGGGAATGAACTTCTATTTTAGAAATTTCCATTTCTTCGATATATCCGACTTCGGCATAGTCAAGTGTACTCTACATGATGTGGAGACATATTGCGTGTAAATGAATTGTTTTAATAATGTCAAAGTATGAATATTCTTAAAAAGAAATCCACTCACCCATCCCATTTTATTTCAAAATACGAATGAAAATCTTAAAACTGTTTTGTATGATCAAAATATCTGATAGTTCTATCGAATACGGTCAAGTAGTTACGTCGACATCTCATCATGCCATTTTCAATTGCCTCAGCCGATGGCATGAGCATCATTTTATTTTCGTAGCCGTTGGCATGACCATCTAATAATTAGCCACGGCCGTTGTCGTGAGGAGTTTTTCAAACCCCACTCGAATTTAATCGTTGATAAACATGTTGTGTGTTCATGTGGGATGCTGTAATTTGGAATAACCGAAGACAAATGATTAAAGATTTCAATGAAATGTTGTTCATATTTATCTTTGGTCTAAATCCTGTATAATTAGAGTTTGACTGAGAGAGTGGTGAATTTGTTTGATTATTTACCACATTATAACGGATTTTTTTTAAAGTAAGCAGTTGTGAAGGTAGGGATTACGTTCACAAAGTCCTTCTTACTTAGGCTCTCAAAGAACACACTCAACTCTGCTCAATTCAATACGTAAAATATAAAGAATAGGGAAATAATTACACCCCGCTTTTTACCGACATGTATATAGTAGCTCAGTCGTTGCATGAACCACAGTCGTTGCTGGAGTCGATTGAACGGTGTGTTAAAGATATGTTTTCATTTAGAAATGTTTATTTAAAGTCATAATGGGATCTGAAAAATATAACCGCAGTCATTTTTTGACGGCTGTCATACGTATTGCGATTATAAATTCGTGTATGTTTCCTTGGTTTCAATTGTATAACAGTGGTTATATATTTTCAAGCTGTTCTGCATATATGTACTATTAATCCAAACGGTACAGCTTGCATTTGTTTCCTTTGACTACAACCAAATCGGTAATATTACAAAGCATCGTATTTATTGACTTAATCTTTATCCAATCGCTTTAGAACACGCTTAATTGGTCGCTATTTTAGAACGATTTGAATTGCGATGTGACGTCATCACAAATGTAGTTCAAACCAAAACCAGGGCATTGTTTAGCTTTTGTCATTTGTATTCACACCATTTACATGATTACATGATAGAATCGTATGAAAAATATAATATTTAGTGAATATTGGATATATATGAAAGTTGAAGCTTCACACTTATCTTTTTCTAAGGCTTGCATGATACATCTTTAGTCGCCAAATATTTTCTGTGTATAGATTATTAAATGTGTTGAGTACCTCCAATCAAATGTTTTATTTGAAATACACTGTTTTCTTCCTACACAATATTTGAAAAAATCATACTTGTTTAAATATTCACGTGTTTTAAACTGTTCTTTTAAACATTTCAATTTAAAGTTTCTCCTTAGGAGCCCTATATAAACAGTGCATTGATGCTACAGAAAAATGGATGTTTACTGTTTCAAACTTAAGAGTATAAAAAAAATGATTGTTTCCATTAATCCTTCAAACCCTATATTTGTGTGCCGACCAAAACACTTTGTTTTGGTATTCCATGTTGGGAGTTTGTTCTGAATTCGATTATTGTAACTAAAATAACAATTAAGTTTGCATAGGTGTTGCTTCATTCGATAATATCTGCAAAATTTACTTTAAACATATATCACTTAAGTAAGAATTTAAATGGAGATTGTGATTATTTCTGCATATTATTGCAAATTCTTATCAATGTGGGGAATCGTAAGAAAGTTACCCTAAACAAGTTTAGCCAACCTACCTACACTAATTTGTTTAGCGGAAACAATTGAAAGCTTAGTTTTGGCTTCTTATAATCACAAGAAGTGGGTTGAGTCATTTTGCCATTTACATTTTCTTAAATTACTTTGTAGCGTAAAATTTGTGATAACTGTCTATCGATAGTCTTCAGCATATTGCTAAATGTGTAAAGCCCTATTAACACTCAAAATCAACGAATAGGTCGTAAAATATTTCGTAAAATAAAGTTAAGCCATAAACAATCAGTGTTACTTATAGCAATAGCCTACATTTCAACGCTAGATGTGGTCTGGTACTATAGGTTTAACACGATACAAAATGCTCTTTTTTATTTTTTGAGGAACAATATATTCCATTCTAATTTCCCGCAACGATATCTATTCCTACGACACGAACACTAAATTGGTACATGAACATGTGTTGAATATATTGTACCACCCAAAAAATAAACAAGAGAATTTCGTATATTGTTAAATCTATGTTAGCGTTGAAATTTGGGCTATTGCTATATGGATCACTGATTTTTGTATGGGTTTACTTTATTTAATGAAATGTTTTACGAAATATTCGTTGATTTTGAGTGTTAATGGGGCTTTAACTAGTAATATTACAAACATATTTTTTGACGATGATAAACATGACATTTAAGGAGAAATTTGTGAACGTAGAGGACCAGTACTGGTACAATCTGAGTTATTATTGCTACAACTCGAGTCTGGTTGTGAAACGAGTCCGTGGAACAGCCATCATGTGGTACAACCATTTTTAGGACGAAAAGGTATACATATAGTTATTAAATTGGCAAAGTTTGCACATCGGTAATTTTTCTAAAAAATAACTTACAAATTATATTCATGATCCTACGCATAACCTAGTAGGATTTTGTTCTACAAAATTTGATACAGTAAGATTGTGGAAGAAAAAAAAGAAAAACAACAACACTTCCAAGAGAGTCGGTAAATTGTCACACATTTTGAACTAGATGACGTAACAACACATAACAAAGCTGTTTTATCATGTCCACAATGTAATGATGATTTCATTCTGCTTCCAAAATATTTTAACTAACACCACGTGATTTGTTTATTGACACGTGACCATAAAAGTCATATCTTGTAATCTCGAATGTTCGACTGTAGCGCAGATTAACATTTCTTTTTTGACCGTGTAGGTTTAAATAAGATTAGTATTTGTTTATTGTGCTTTTGAACTACGACATATCGACAATTAACAGCAATATAAATGTATGATAATGCTGTAATTATATACAAAATATACAGTACGCTGAACGTACTTGTTGGGTCTCTTTTAGTACCTTTTTTCTTACTTGAAAATGTTTAATTTAGTAAGGGCGTTAAAAGACATATTTTTTTTATTATTTAATGTTGATCAAACTGTAACGTTAAACGTGTTTGGCCCCTCTCTCTCTCTCTCTCTCTCTCTCTCTCTCTCTCTCTATATATATATATATATATATATATATATATGTTATATAAAGGCGCAGATCTACAAATTGACCAATTTGAGATTTTCACTACAGATTCAAAAACAAATACAGATAGGAATATTCTTTAATGTTACAGTTGTTGAAGTTAAAATTGCTGACAACACTTGGAGTGCTGACCTTATGAAGAAAATGGGAATGTTCGATTTGTCAAACGGGCAAATCGACGGTCAAGTGTTGAGTTTCGTGGATGCGTTAACAGTGGTTAAGGGCGATTGGCGACCCTTAACTGCCGAATCACTGGTTTATGATAGGGTCTGCATTTATGCTAGTCACGTGTCTCATTATCTCTTGGGTAAAAAACGCTTTATTTTTAATGCAATTGTTGAAGTAGAAATGATTCATTAATTGATATAATTATTGCTCATATGTGAAATAAAAGGAAGACTGGATACATTGAAGTTATATAACGGGGCCCTATGGGATTTGAAATAAGGTCCGAATATTTGTATCCTATGTGATCTATATTACGTTTAGGCTGGTAACAATTGTAACAAATCTAAATCCTGTTACACTAGTTATCTCATTTTTTCAACAAAATTTCTCTTTTATATTTTTACTAACTCCTTGACGATAAACTATTTTACTCATACGCTAGTTTTCACTTAACTATATTACTGCTACATGTGACCATGTTTACTAATTTTACATTGGTAACCTTGTTAATTCGTTATTCTTCTCTTTTTCTTGTTATACCGTTGACGCTTAACTGCTTAACTTATTAACTGGCTTACTCTAAACTATATTGTTGTTACACTGATAACCTAGTTAACCCGATAATAGTTTTCTTGTACACTGTTTACGTCGTTAAATTACTCTTAAATATAAAACATGTACACCGGTTACCTGCTTCACACTAAACTATATTAATTATACACTGGGGACCTCATTTTCTCTATAAACTATTAAACTTTAACAGATTTACTTCGTTTACTATAAACTAGGCGCAAGGCGGACCAACGCTCGCATCAAGGGGGATGTGATCTCATAAAGGGAATCAAATGGATCGCAAACAACTGGATTTCCTCGCCATCGTACGAGGACAGATTCAAACCGAGTCACTTCTATACTGAACCATAATCATGAACATTGGCGAGAAGAACAAATCTTAATATTGCATCAGCGTTTCTCCATGTTCATAAACAAGACGGATTGAAACCGCCTCGCCTTTATTTTCAATCGAAGAAATGATGGAACTCTTGGTGACACGAATAAATCAACATTTCTCGCAAATCAGCTTACACATCATATTTGTGCACGCCTCAAAAACGGTTTTCATGGAACGAAGAAAGAGGATAGTCAAGATAGCATAGCGTGAACGATTTGATGAAACTGGTAGAGTAGAGTGGGGTTGGCGGTTGATGATAAACAAAACATATATGTACAACATAGTTTCCTTGAAAGTAATGTTTAAAAGTGGGATTCTCGTGGAAATAAACAATACTGAACAACTGCATATTATTAAAACAAGCAAACTAACACTCATATATCTACACGTATTCTATACATGTGTGTTATGTTAAAGTAACATAAACGTGACGATTAGTAGAAAATGATTAACAATTCATGCAAACTGTTATTTGTTACCTATACAGAAAGTGTGATTCAAAAGAAACGAATCGTTATGTGGAATGAAGCAGTATTTAAGGGGAAAAAAACGAACAAAACACACGATGCTTTAGTACACTTTATACATGCGTGTTAGCTTTTCCAACTTGCAAGTTGACCGTTCAACCATTCATTAAAGATTGGTGATAAGTATATTATGCCTGCTGCTTGAATTGTCCATGTTGCATTGATTTGCGAACTGTTAAATAACAAGCAAAACCCTGCCACACTCGAAAGTAATCTCAAAGTGCAGGGCGTACAATACAAGGCTGACAGTCAGATAAAGTAGGTACAATCTAAAAACTAAAGTATTAGGATATAGTCAATTACATATCGACTTTCGAGCCTAATGGCACACAAACTAATTTTTATTTATGAGTAAGAACCAAGTAATTCATGTCAAGCAATCGTCAATAACTGTTTTCGTAACATTTTGTGGCGGGTAATATAATATTGTCATGAATGTTTTACTTATGTATGTTCTTCAGTGGAAATAATAATTTGCTGTAAAACCGCCGTTTAGGAAGTACATATATCCATATATAAACTAACGTATAAATACCAACATCTTAACACTAATTAGTACATAGCTGTACGTTAAACAAATTGATTAGATCGCATAATAAATTAAGTCTGTATCGCATCTTTACGTTCAAATATAAAGCCATAAAGTACGATGCAAGATGAAGGATAGTCCCGCATTTAAATGGTTTGACGAGGTCATTACTAAATTACTGTTTAGATATATTTACAGCGGGAATATGTGTTCGACGGTGAGAGCGTAATACGATAACCGTGGTAAAGTTCATGTTTAATGCGACATTTAGGATGTTATCAACACTTTAACGATGCGCGGCTCCTACCGGGCTATTGAACATTTAAGCTTCATTAAAAATTAGCATTCAATTTTTTTTCCTCCCCAAAACAACTTCTTTGAAGTTACAACTCAATTAGATAGGTTTTGCCAATATAAAGATAATGCTCACATAATCAGTTTTGTAGTTGTTGATTAAGCGCTGCACACAGATCCGGATTTAAATTAATAACATCATTGTCGGTCAAAAGCTATTCATAGCTTATGTTATAATGTTTTGTATATCATACCGACAATAAATAAATATTGATTTGATTTGATCATTAAACATCTTTAAACATGTTACGTTATATTTGTATCTGTCTAATCTACACAAATAACAGCTCAGAATAAATAATACCAGGAAAGCATCAACATTGACTTTATATCATTTCTAATTTTGAAAAACACATTTCGTCGAAAACAGTCATGCGCGTGTTTTAGCCATGTACAGTGAACTCATGGGAACTCCTTAACACTATTTTGTTGAAATTGTTGGATACCTAGAATAACAGCTAAGTATACTTAAACTAGGAAAGACAAATAGAATGTTACGTCATTTATAATTGTAAAACACATTTCGTCGAAAATGCATTTACATTCGTGCACTAGAGATATGTTCAGTAAACGAATCGGAACTCCTGAACAATATTTGGTTGATCATTTGTTTTAGATTAAACATTTCGTATGTCTGTCTAAAACTACCATTAAACATGTTTGTTTCAGCGTAGCGCTAGGAATAAATGTGAAATTATAAAGTTCATAAAACATTTGAAACGTGGTACATACTAGTATATTTTTGTTAACGTATCACGTTCATATTCGTCATTTCATTTATATGGGTAACATAAAAACCGTTTGGCTTTTCCATTTTTGGTAACGATGAGGGCTTTCAGTAATGTGTATGTTCATAAATGACAGATTAGTTACATAATCTCTATTTCATTCTTTCTGTGCACTCTGGAACANAACTTCGTTAACTATACACTACTTATATATGACATGTACACTGGTTAACTCGTTAAATAATCAAACTATATGTTTTAGACTGGTTACCTCGGAAAGGCGGACCAACGCTCGCATCACGGGGGATGTGATCTCATAAAGGGAAGCAAATGGATCGCAAACAACTGGATTTCCTCGCCATCGTACGAGGACAGATTCAAACCGAGTCACTTCTATACTGAACCATAATCATGGACATTGTCGAGAAGAACAAATCTTAATAGTGCATTAGCGTTTCTCCATGTTCATATACAAGACAGATTGAAACCGCCTCGCCTTTATATTCAATCGAAGAAATGATGGAACCCTTGCTGACACGAATAAATCAACATTTCTCGCAAATCAGCTTAAACATCATATTTTTGCAAGCATCAAAAACGATTGTACTACGTCCATTACATTGTTTTTTTATATACCTAATGATAAAATATGACATTTCTGCAGTGAAATAACGGATAAATAGATATCAGTGCGGGAAATTAAAATGGAATTAATTGTGACACGAAAAATTAAAAACAAGCATTTTGTATCTACAAACATCCATGTTACCAGAAAACATCTCGTTTTGAAATTTTGGCTTTTGCTATAAGGGACATTGATTTTTCATTGGGTAACTTTATTTTACAAAATACTTTACGAAATTTCCGTTGATTTTTGAGTATTTATGTTACTTTAAAGCAAATGTAATATTTTATTTAGTTGCTCTGAGTAAGCCTGTAACAACTACTTTTCTCAAATTAATTTCGGTCATTGCTTCTAGCAAAGAAATGTCGACCAACGAAAACCCTAAGTGCCCAACAATTAGAATTAAAATATAACTGGTTACTTAAACAATGCTTTAACCCATTTATGCCTAGCGTCTAGAAAAAAGGCCTTGGAAGACAGCGTAGACCCAGATGAGACGCCGCATGATGCGGCGTCTCATCAGGGTCTGCGCTGTTTGCTTAAAGGAATTTCTGTAAGAAATATTCTTAATATAGAAATAAATATACTTGACATCCCTAATTTTGGAAATACATTGATCCAATTTAGAAGGAAGGGATAGTCCACTAGGCATATGGTAAACACTGCTTTAATTTGGTTGAAAGAGCTTAACCAAGATAATATGGTTGGTTGGATTCACGATAGGACTTCAGTTATTAACCCATTTATGCTTAGTGGACTCTCCCATCCTTCTTAATTGGATGCATTTATTTCCAAAATTAGGGATGTCTAGTATATTTATTTCTATATTTAGAATATTTCTTAAAAACATTTATTTAAGCAAATAGCGCAGACCCTGATGAGACGCCGCCTCATGCGGCGTCTCATCTGGGTCTACGCTGTTTGCCAAGGCCGTTTTTCTAGACGCTAGGACTTCAGTTATTAAAGCTGACAGCATCCTTCTCACAAACTTATAGTCCACGAACCGTGCAAGTAATTGAATCTGATCCTTATTTAGTTTTAGGAATAACAAAGCAAACCTGATTCATATAATAATAATAATACTTATAATAATAATAATAATAATAATATTAATAATAATAATAATTATAATAATAGTAATAATAATAATAATAATAATAATTATAATATCTTTATTTCACGAAGATAACACATTAAGAAAATAACATTTCTTNAAGTTATATGACGGGGCCCTATGGCATTTGAAATTAGATTCGAATGTTTGTAACCTAGTTTATTCTAAACTATTTAACATTTAGGCTGGTAACAATATTTACTCTAAATCTAAATTACTGTAACACTGGTTACCTCATTCATTCAACAAATTTTCTCTCTTTTTTTCTTTCTTTTTACTCACTCGTTACTTATACGCTGGTTTTCGCTCAGCTATATTTCTGCTATATGTGACCATTTTAACTTATTTTACACCGGTTACCTTGTTTATTCGTAATTCTTCTCTTTTTCTGGTTATACCGTTGACGCTTAACTGTTTGACGACTTATTAACTGGCTTACGCTAAACTATATTGGTGTTACACTGGTAACCTAGTTAACCCGATAATAGTTGTATTGTCCCCTACCGTTTTCACCGGAGGGGACTTATGGTTTGCGCTCTGTGTGTTTATCATGTCCACATTGTGATGATTTCATTCTGTTTCCAAAATATTTAAACTGACACCACGTGATTTGTTTATGGACACGTGACCATAAAAGCCATATCTTGTAATCTTAAATGTTCGACTATATCGCAGATTAACATTTCTTTTTTTACCGTGTAGGTTTTAAACAATATTAATATTTCAATATTTTGCTTTTGAACTACGGCATATCGACCATTAACAGCAATGTAAATGTAAGCTAATGCTGTAATTATATTAAACAAAAAATAAACATTACGCTGAACATACTCTTTAGGTCTCTTTTAGTACCTTTTTTTCTTACTTGAAAATGTTAAATTAAGTAGGGGGGCGTTAAAAGACATATTGTTTAAATTATTTAATGTTGATCAAACTGCAACATTAAAGCCGTAGTTCAAAAGCAAAATAACGCTCAAACTCAACATACATTTCATCAAAATTTCGTAAAATATTTCGAAAAATATCTCTTGGTAAACACGCTATAGGTTTAATGCAATTGTTGAAGGATGAATTATTCTTTAATTGATATAATAATTGCTCATATGTGAAATTAAAGGAAGACTGGAAACATGCAAGTTATATGACGGGGCCCTATGGCATTTGAAATTAGATTCGAATGTTTGCAACCTACGTTATTTTAAACTATATAACGTTTAGGCTGGTAACAATTGTTACTCTAAATCTAAATTACTGTTACACTGGTTACCTCATTCATTCAACAAATTTTATCTTTTTTTTTTTCTTTTTTTTACTCACTCGTTACTTATACGCTGGTTTTCGCTCAGCTATATTTCTGCTTCATGTGACCATTTTAACTTATTTTACACCGGTTACCTTGTTCATTCGTAATTCTTCTCTTTTTCTGGTTATACCGTTGACGCTTAACTGTTTGACGACTTATTTACTGGCTTACGCTAAACTATATTGGTGTTACACTGGTAACCTAGTTAACCCGATAATAGTTTTATTGTCCCCTACCGGTTTCACCGGAGGGGACTTATGGTTTGCGCTCTGTGTGTGTGTCAGTCAGTCAGTCAGTCACACTTTTCTGGATCCTGCGATAACTTTAAAAGTTCTTCATATTTTTTCATGAAACTTGAAACATGGATAGATGGCAATATGGACATAATGCACGTCATTTCATTTTAATCCTACTTCATGAATTCTGGTTGATATGGCAACAAATACTTAAAAAAATAATCTGACAATGGTGGAGCCGGTAGGGAACATCATTGCTTGTTGTACACTGGTTACGTCGTTAAATTACTCTTAAATATAAAACATGTAAACCGGTTTCCTCGTTCACACTAAACTATATTAATTATACAATGGTGACCTTATTTTCTCTATAAACTATTAACTTGAACAGATAAACTTCGTTAACTATACACTACTTATATATGACATGTACACTGGTTAACTCGTTAAATAATCAAACTATATGTTTTAGACTGGTTACCTCGGAAAGGCGGACCAACGCTCGCATCACGGGGGATGTGATCTCATAAAGGGAAGCAAATGGATCGCAAACAACTGGATTTCCTCGCCATCGTACGAGGACAGATTCAAACCGAGTCACTTCTATACTGAACCATAATCATGGACATTGTCGAGAAGAACAAATCTTAATAGTGCATTAGCGTTTCTCCATGTTCATATACAAGACAGATTGAAACCGCCTCGCCTTTATATTCAATCGAAGAAATGATGGAACCCTTGCTGACACGAATAAATCAACATTTCTCGCAAATCAGCTTAAACATCATATTTTTGCAAGCATCAAAAACGATTGTACTACGTCCATTACATTGTTTTTTTATATACCTAATGATAAAATATGACATTTCTGCAGTGAAATAACGGATAAATAGATATCAGTGCGGGAAATTAAAATGGAATTAATTGTGACACGAAAAATTAAAAACAAGCATTTTGTATCTACAAACATCCATGTTACCAGAAAACATCTCGTTTTGAAATTTTGGCTTTTGCTATAAGGGACATTGATTTTTCATTGGGTAACTTTATTTTACAAAATACTTTACGAAATTTCCGTTGATTTTTGAGTATTTATGTTACTTTAAAGCAAATGTAATATTTTATTTAGTTGCTCTGAGTAAGCCTGTAACAATTACTTTTCTCAAATTAATTTCGGTCATTGCTTCTAGCAAAGAAATGTCGACCAACGAAAACCCTAAGTGCCCAACAATTAGAATTAAAATATAACTGGTTACTTAAACAATGCTTTAACCCATTTATGCCTAGCGTCTAGAAAAAAGGCCTTGGAAGACAGCGTAGACCCAGATGAGACGCCGCATGATGCGGCGTCTCATCAGGGTCTGCGCTGTTTGCTTAAAGGAATTTCTGTAAGAAATATTCTTAATATAGAAATAAATATACTTGACATCCCTAATTTTAGAAATAAATTGATCCAATTTAGAAGGAAGGGATAGTCCACTAGGCATATGGTAAACACTGCTTTAATTTGGTTGAAAGAGCTTAACCAAGATAATATGGTTGGTTGGATTCACGATAGGACTTCAGTTATTAACCCATTTATGCTTAGTGGACTCTCCCATCCTTCTTAATTGGATGCATTTATTTCCAAAATTAGGGATGTCTAGTATATTTATTTCTATATTTAGAATATTTCTTAAAAACATTTATTTAAGCAAATAGCGCAGACCCTGATGAGACGCCGCCTCATGCGGCGTCTCATCTGGGTCTACGCTGTTTGCCAAGGCCGTTTTTCTAGACGCTAGGACTTCAGTTATTAAAGCTGACAGCATCCTTCTCACAAACTTATAGTCCACGAACCGTGCAAGTAATTGAATCTGATCCTTATTTAGTTTTAGGAATAACAAAGCAAACCTGATTCATATAATAATAATAATACTTATAATAATAATAATAATAATAATATTAATAATAATAATAATTATAATAATAGTAATAATAATAATAATAATAATAATTATAATATCTTTATTTCACGAAGATAACACATTAAGAAAATAACATTTCTTTTTTACAATGTGGTCTTCAAAAACACAGTATATGTAAATATAACTCAACAATGTCTAGCATACTGCAGTCAGCCTTAAAATAATTACAAAAGCAACATGACTATAATAATAAAAATAAAAATAATTAATTATAATAATTATAATAACAATAGTAATAAATAGTATAATTCATGTGTTTTATGTTAAAGTAACATGGACGTGACGAGTAGTTGCAAAATGATTAAATATTCATGCATATATATATTGAATAGTATATAATAAAAGTAAAAAAAACGTGTATGGGATTTTAAATATATATTGATATAGCCAACGCGTTTCGCACAGCTCATCAGGGCATAATGCAATATATTACAACGTCAAAATGTTATGAAGATAACGTCATATCAATTATGACGTCATATCGTCAATAAATATAAAATGAAATTTAATTGGGGTTATGAATAAAATAATTTCAGATCAGAAGATAATATCCCTCAACAAGACAAATGCCTTTAAGTAAACATTTAGATGAATGTTCACATTATGAACCAAAATTTAAAATATTTCCATTTTATAAGCTATTTTCGAACAATATTTCAGCTAGGTTAGCAAAAGAACAACATTGTATACATGTATTTAAACCCCAATTAAATTTCATTTAATATTTATTATGACGTTATCTCCATAACATTTTGACGTTGTAATATATTGCATTATGCCCTGATGAGCTGTGCGAAACGCGTTGGCTATATCAATATATATTTAAAATCCCATACACGTGTTTTTACTTTTAATTGTATATATATATAAACATAAACGCTGAATTTATTTTATACCGAAGCTTTCGACCTCACGGACTTCATCAGTGGCCATTTTTTTTATTTCAAGATGTTACTCTTGTACATTGATGCCGTATGGTCGGTACGTTCGTAGTTTCCCTTTCCACAATTGCTCAATGGTCTTGCGGTACTCGTCCGACCCGCTGAGTTTTTCCACTCCCATTATTTGGAAATCATCCATGGAGTGTCCGTCCGTATAGAAATGTTCAGCGACCGGGTCACTGTGCTGTGTGCGAATACGCGACAGAGTCAACAGATGTCGCTGGTACAGAGTTCCGCCGGTTTTTCCCACATACACATACCTGCGACAGCGCCGACAGTTGACAGCGTACACAACATTGGATGATTTGCAATCCATATTGTTTCTCACGCTGTACTGTTTACCGCTGGGATCTGTGAAGTAGTCCGCCGTCATCATGTACGGGCAAATGGCGCAGGGCCCGCTCATGTTGGGCTTCCGGAAGAACATCCTATTGTGTTTCTTGTGTACTAGGATGTCTTGCAGGTTGCAATCCCTTCTGAAGGCTACTAATGGGGGCTCAGTGGTGGTGGTGGTGGTGGTGGTGGTGGTGGTGGTGGTGGTGGT
>VMBQ01009097.1:0-33154 GCA_007657795.1 Dreissena rostriformis
TGCATCAACCAGAGCAGAGAAACCTCCACGAGCGAACTTAACAGTGATTCGTAAGAGACTAGAACAGATAGCACCTTAAATAGTGGGTTTGAACATGAAGCTAGAAGTAGTTGGGATTTCGCTAACCATGCAAACCCAAACACTAGACCCTATGTAGAAATGTGATAAATTTAGAAGACTTAAAAGCAATGTTTAGTTCTATTTTAGATGACAAAATTGCGAAAACTCACAACGAACCTCATGCCAGCTGGTAATAACTTATTAAGAGCACTGTTCAGTCGAATAGAAGAATTAATTTCGATCGTAGTCAGAATCCAAGACATGGTACTTCTGGTTTTAGAACCTAAGCTTATCAGAACTATAAACTTGATGATAGGAAATACCAAATCAACTTTAGAGACGATTTCTTTCGAAAAAGATTTCATCCAAATCCAAGGAATACTAGATTTGAGAATCCTAATGCAAGGCAGGATAGTAGATTTGAGAAGCATTACAAACCGGAATTTTCTAGATCCAAGAATGCAACGTCCTACATCTGTACAAGGCATTGTTTTAGAGACATAACTTGAAGATACTCTAAGGGCATTGGCTATATAGAGAGACGCTGCCTTGTAAAGAACCAGCTAGTCGAACACACAAATAGGCCAATTAAGGCAAATACATGTAGTTGTAATGTTCGTAAGGGCTGTGTAGTTGTACATTCAAAACTGCATGAGGCCCAGAACCAAGTTGGATACCTTGATAACATGTTATATGTGACGGAGTCAGCCAAAAAGAGCACGGACAGTACCCTGTGGTCGGAATATTAGAGGTATTTTGAGCTTTTTGTAAGTGATAACCGATTTACGTCTGGTCGTTACACATTATTTGTGAAATACACTCTTCTGTCTCTACATAATAATGTTCTGGATTTTAATTGGTCCCAAGAGCGGTGGAAGATGTTCCAGAAAAGCATGATGTCCACGGTGCTCAAGGGAGGTAAGTAGAACACCAGGGTTCATAGAGAGTTGTCGATATTGCTTGCTGTTACGTTGTTCAGTCGGTTGAATATGGATTCATCATACGTAATTTTAATTGGCAATTTATTTTATTGGATTTACAAACTTTTTCAACTGAACATTCATCAGTTTCTGCGATATTCTTAGTATATAGCTTGCCATAGATTACAACATTTTATTTAGCTTATATCAAAATTTGGATAATTCTGGTGGAAATAAAGGTTTTTTGTTACAAAAAGGGGCATATCGACATCTTAAATGTGTTAAATGTTAAACTATTATGAACTGCTATCATATTTCAAAATATATTAAATTGTTGCTTTTAATCTTGTTCTTATAAATGGTTATTAAAATATTGTTTAATAATTGTAAATCAAGTTGTCCCAGAGACATTTTGACGGCGCAGACAAATATGTAGTAAGAGTAACACTATATGACAAGAACAATAAAAAACACACCCGCGTTTGAAAAAAACTTCTCTACATTCAGCAGAAATACTTTCGATAAGTCCCTTTAAATTTGTTATTTTAGGTATGCTAGTTTGCGATATGCAAACTCAGTTGTGATCATATGAACAAAACTAAACAGTGCCAGCATAATATGCAATTGTAAAGAAATACTTTAGCGATTAATTGTATAAAATTACAAAATTAGTATATATTAAATTATATTTGAAATTTAAAAAGGCACCTTTGAGACAAATGTAACATAAACTTATATGTCGCTAAGTTACGATGTGTTATATAAATGTGTCAGCGCAATAGCTGTAAAGGCGCGCAACAACCGTCGCCCTATCCGAGAGTGTCCGTCCAACCAGTGTAACCCTCCAGCATCAGTCTCAATCGCTTAACCTTCTCCTAGTGATGCAAGATATCACGTATTTATAGCTATGTGAATGTATTCATTATGTGAACAACTATGGCGACGGGCGGCCTGTTTGAAGAATGATGTCCACTTTCTTACTAAAATCATTCTAAAAATCTTTGAAATTATATTTCAATTGATACATTAAAGAATCATAATAGTATGAGAACAATACATTATAATTTGAAATATTGCTTTTTCAGCAGTAAGGTCCAAATCTCCAAAGCTTTTAAGGCTAGCAACAACCGTCGCCCTACTCGAGAGTTTGCGTCTGATAAGTCTAACTCTCCAGCATCAGTCTCAATCGCGCAACTTTCTCCTAGTGATGCAAACAAACACGTATTTATACCGATGTGAATGCATTCATTATGTTAAAAACTATGGCGACGGGTGGCCTGTTGGAAGAACGATGTCAACTTTATTACTTAAACAGTTTAACTCCGATCATCATTTACCTTAATGATTATGTGATAATGTTTAAGGGCAACATGCCTCGGCCAAGTTCGATCGCCGGCTAAATAGCTTAAAGCACTTATAATTAATGGTCCTTGAATTAATAAAACAAGCCAATTTCACCCTGTCATCCCTGAAACTCAAACAGTTTAAATACGATCATCATGAAAATTGTTATGCCACATATATCGATCATGTTCGATAACAACCAAGATAGTTGAAGCACTTTAGAATAATAGCTCTTTTAATGATACAAATGCTAAAATTAACCTTTTCCGCTCTCTAACTCTAACACGTTAAATCGGTTCATAATTAAACTAGGGGATGATGCATCCAATCTAAGCTGAACAGAAAAATAATAAATATGTATTTACACACACTATTTAAATTAATGATATTTAAGTGAATGTTCTTTTTTCATCGGCAATACTATCACGTTCAAAAACCGCACATTCACTTCATGTATTGAATGGACAATTACACTCAAAAACTAGAAATACACACATGTTTTTGGATTTATCGACAAAACATATAAAAAAGGGAAAATACATGTGAAATTTCGATAGGGAAATAAGACTGTAGAATTAAAACATGTGAGTACATACAGAAAGAAAAAATATATATATGGATGGACTAGTGTATACGTATAAAGGCAAACATATTTCGCTTATAACAGAACGTAGTTTAACAATTCCATGAAACATCGGAAAAAAGGCAATACACATTTTTCTAAATGATCAACTTTTATACAGGGATAACCTTTAAAGTTTACGGATTTGATAGTTATATGAGAGCAACTGGAGTTTCACTTCTTTATTATATATATATATATATATATATATATATAAATTGATTAATAAAATTAGCAAGAATTGAAATAACACATTTTTTGGGGGCAGGAAAACTATCTGCCATGTACGATAACCAGCCAGATGGCCCGAGGCCATTCTACATTATGGCCCATGTATAATCAAAAGTTTGTCAAATTAATGATGTCCTCTTTTTAACTCAAGATCAATGTAACCAAGAACTTTTAACGGGCGTATTTAGTGGCAGGTTGGTACTCTTGTTTATGTACTTGAAACCTTTTAGTGCGTTTTGATGATAAGAAGGTACTCTGCTTTCCACGCCAATCATTGCAGATATGTATAATGCATTTTGGAGAAGTAAAAAAGCAAACACGCAATTGAAATCATTACCATTTGAAGACTGCACAATTTTTAAAGCGTTAAGTCTGATAAAATTCACGAGCACATCTATACAAAGTTAATATAAATTCACGTCTATAAATGTAAACAAATTACGGTAAAACTTGAAACAACAACAATTTAAAACAGTGTTTATACAAAGAGATTTACTAAAAAATCCCTTTTGGTCATAAATATAGAAAAAAAATCATACATGTTTACACACTTTCAAAGCTCTGTCTGGCTAGTTAACAATCGCTGCTTTCTATTTGTGGGTTTGCGCCAAAGTATTTAATGAATTCCCTTTGCGAAGTATTATTTCCATCAAAGATTTCACTTTAATCTTTATTTCCAGATAAGCTGAAAATACTTAAATTATAAATGCATTAACTGTTGCTAAAATTAAGTAATGTTTCAATAAATTTTGACCGTATCTATGTTAATTGCTGTTACCCAGTATAGAACTGTTTTATCTATGGGCGACGATTGTTCACAAACCGGTCTTATATGGCAGATAAAATAACTACTACTACCGCGACTACTACTTCTACTATAAATTTTAATTACATTACTCTTGCATATAATTCACTCTCAGAAAAGGTAACTTATGTTATTTGCCATGTATAAAGCCGAAACCTTAACAAGTGACGGTGCCTATAGTTCAATCATTTGCAAATCTTATCGGCAAACAGCTTCAATCTGTCCAGACCAAAATGTATTGTATAGTCAAATGTAGAAAGGTTTATTTTTAATAGTTCAATCCATGTCGTAGATAGTCACAAACATACAGGTAATTATTACAAAAATATTGAATAACACAAGAAGGGCGCTACTATTCCATTATGAAGATTATGTTTACGAACCTTATTAGGATCGCAAATAATAAGTCTAGACTCGACAAAAAAAAATGTACATTGTATCTCATTTCTGTAGCGAGGCATAGTTTGTACATATCAATAACTGAACATATTGTTTACAAAGCAAAGTAATTTCGCAAATGAAATATATCAAATCTACACAGAAGTAGACTGTTCAACTGTATCATGTGGAGATGCAACTCTAGATGGTTTAGATGAAGCTTCCTTACATCCAAATCCCTGTCGGAGGTTTCCACAAAGTGTCTTAAGATCCCGGATGATATTTCCGAAATCGACAACAAAGATTGCGCCAAGTGTGAGGACGAGGAAGATCATCCCTACAACACCCACTGCCTTTGCTGAAGGCCGATTTACCGGGGCGCTATTCAGCTTCCTTTGCTGCAACGAGTTAAGAAAAACATAAAGAATGAGTAACTTTGAAAGTAATACTAATACAGTCAAACTTTTCCCAGAGACCACCTTTTAATAGAGACCACCTGTCCATAAAGACCACAACGATTTCCTCCCAATCCTTTCAATTCCTTTCAATTGACCCTGCGAATAAAGTCCACCTGTAAACAAAGACCACAACGACCAAATCCCTTGAGTGGTCTTTATTGACAGGTTAGACTGTACTTCCTTAAAAATCTTCCGTTATTTCATTATTCAAAGAGCGTACCGGCTTCTTAATTACGTATCCGAGTTTCATTTTTAATTCCTAGACGCCTATATGTAGAAAAGTCAAGTTAGTGTAGTTGTGCTTAAGCAAAAAACATTATTTATATGAACAAGATAAATTTAGGTTAAGTATATCCATACAGATATAATGTTGCGAGTACTCTTTAGAATATGTGTGCAAGGTTTCGAATTTATTGTGTTTATGACAGAACATCATAATAAAACAAATGGTTGTTGTCACTGAAATAATATTAAATGAACACGTTTCTTGTGAACATTCCAAAAAAGGAACTTGATATATAAGTGAAACCCTGTGGCAATCGCTATTTTAACTTTGTTAAATATTTTGTTATTGATGTGTCCGCTTCTTATCATTCACATAAAAGTAAATGTTTGGTGACTGTACGTATTTGGATATTATCAGCTGGGCGTGAATTTTGAAATTTCAAAACATTGCGCCGAATGGCCAAATGGGACGGGAAACCTGTCTTGGCTTGATTCATTTATTTCCAACATACGTGAGTCCCTTGGTGGTTAACTTACAGTAGAAGAGAGGTTTTTCAGGTCAACTTTGAGTTTTTCTTGGATGGCTGCTACAATGGTTGCAATCTCGTTCTGTGTGTAGTTTTTAGGTTCTTCAACCCAACCACATGGGCAGTAACAATCCGTCAAGCACTCCTCATTGGAAGCTGCAATGGAAGAAGTGAGGGTATATAGAATATTTTTTTTTTAATGTCTCGCTTGTTTTTCGCAAATTAAATTGTATACATCGCCTGTGGTAATGACTATGAAAACTATTACCCGCTTTATCTTTGTACTCAACTAAACGTCAGGAAATTAAACAATAATTTAAAAGACCTAACATTGGCCTTATAGTAGAATTTCACATTCCCTTTTTAGCGTTTATTATTGTCATTGATATGTTAATGTCATTTGAGTGTTAAATTCTCTCTAAAATGACTACTTACTGTTTTTCAGTGAGAATAACAGACGAAGTATTGTCAAACCTGATTTAATCAAGTATCATATCAGAATCTTGTATGAACAAATGGTCCGGTTGTGTCCAGAATGTGTGTAGTTGAGTCAAAATCTCAAGATAACAAGTGGTAATTGCGTAACCAAAATGGTCCGTGTCATACCAATTACTGGATTAAAAAACTGGTCAAGGTCTCGACAACTATGGACCTGACTTCATAAAACATGATTAATAATAAAATCATATTTATAACAAATATTTTAAACTAAGAAAACACATACGTAATAGTGTTGTTGATGAGAAAATTAGTTATTCTTCTTCTTCATTTACAGCACCCCTTCTGAATAGAAGATTTTGTGCCGGCGCCTATTGGTTAAGGGGTGAAAACTGTACAAGGGTGCATAGTTGGATGTTAATTTAAAATTGTTTACAGTGTAAGTGTCTACAGGTGGATAAGGGGGGCAATGCATATGGGGAGGTAGTGCATTAAATTGAATAACTGTTCTTGTGTAAAATGAGAATTATAATAATATTTTGAGGTTTGTGTGCGTCTATACTCATGGCTACTCCTGATGGTAGATAATTTTATATAGCATGATGAGACGGAATTTTGTTGTGCGTGTTTCAAAAGTGGGTAAATTGAGGGTGTCCATCATATTTTTTTTTACTGAGCTTGTATTTTGATATATATTTTTGTTAGGAGTCTAGCTGCACGTCTTCGTACTTTTTCCAGTTGGTTTATTTAAGATTTTGTATGTGGGTCCCATACAGTGGAGGAGTATTCTAAGTAAGATCTAACTATTGCTTTGAAGGCATGATCTTCAACTTTTGATGAGCAAATTTTAAGGTTGCAGCGAAGAAATCCTAGTGCCTGGTTTGCATTATTAGTGATTGAGTTTATATGTTTATCCCATGTAAGGTTACTTTGGAGTGTAATACCTATATATTTGGCTTGATTTACTTTTTTCAATGATGTGATCATGTAGTTCGTATGAGAAGATTAAAGGATTTCTTTTCTGAGTAATGCTGAGGAGGTTACATTTTTCAGGGTGGAATTGCATAAACCAGTCCTGCTAGCTGGAGTTTATGGGCGTCGGAGAGGTTGTTGATATTTTTGTAGATGATGCTATCATCTGCAAAAAGTTTAAGAGTGATAGTTTTATACAAATCAGCAGTCATTTATGTAAATCCGAAAAAAGATGGGACCAAGTTTATCAATTATACACGGGCATTATCAGAGATCTGTTAAATATACTTTGATGCATTTCTTGTTAGCGCACACATATTCTTTACTACCATAAATCGAGAGGGAGTTGCTGTATTTTAGAACCAATGGCGCCAGACCGGGATACTCGTCAGGGGGCGCTGTTTGAGGAGGGGGGCCCTCGGGTTGGTGAGTCGGTGGCGTTGTCAATGGAAACGTGACGTTGGTGAATTCAAATTGTTCCTTGGACTTATTTACGAACTGTGGGATACTATCATTTTGTGGTACTGCAATAACAAATAGGCAATAAATATGAATAGAGAGATTTTACGTGAAATTTTAACAACTTTGATGAAAACTAGCTTTCGTCTCATGAGTCAGTATTTATGCGAAGGAAAAAACGTTGGTGACTAAAATTTAATGGTAGATATAAAATATATCTGCTCTTGTCAGATACTTACAATATCTCTACATGTTTGGACTGAATAGCTCTAACGTTAACAATGCATTAAACTTAAAGGTAAATATAAATGTCAGAAATTGTAACGCGTATTGCAATACATAAAGAATTTAACCGGTTGTTAATTAAGTCATTAGACATAATGCGCACTCTACATATATAAGAACAGAAAACACTCGAACATGTTTCTTTTTTGATCCTTCGTAAGCTCATTTGAGCGAACTGGTTTCTCTTAGTGGAAAAGTTTTGCATAAAATTATGTTCAAAAGAGCTATTCCACTCAATCCCCAAATGACATTTGTGGTACAATCTCTTGCCGAATCACATACCAAATACACCTTAATGTTCGACATGTTCAACCTTTGTCATCTGTGTGGTGAAAAGCGGCAGACTAGCGCTGTGTCTATATTATAATTACTTAACATTTAGGCAGTAACTGTAACGATAGCCATTTCAAAAACAACCTGTTTACTTCTTGGTATTATGAAACGATTCGTTAGAAAACAGAAATCATGAGTCTTTGCGAGGAAATTTGAAATACCTTTCTTCGCAAGGGCTCGAGGTTCGTGTTTATAAGCATCGCTACATATAATCATCGTTATAAATCACCAACTCAAAATAATTGTATATATGTGTTGTGTATTTAATGTCTGTGTAACATGAAAACAAATAATCGAGACTTTTAAAACGTTAAATTCTGGTTGCTTGTTTTAATATTTACAAACAACCATTTTAAAGTGAAAATCTTGAAATAGATATTAACACCATGTCAACAAGATACAATATCTTTCTCACGTGAAATAGAGCTGAAACTACATCAACACCAATAAAATGACAAGACATTCCGCTTACCGTTTTTGAAGCTGGCATTCCCAGTTAGCGACATCAATGCAAGTTTCGTAAAAAGGCCACTTTGAAGAGGGATAGTTGTTGTGGAGTTTAGTTCTAGGTAATAATTCTCATCGACCTATTAAACATTCAATACAAACATTATGCAAAACGCCCATAACGAAACCAAGATTGTCAATTGTTATAGACTAAGTTCGCAATATATTTTGAATAAGTGCAATAAATCTTGCATCACGCGACCGGTCCGTCAAAGAAAATGTGGCCAATTATGCTCAAAGTTTTTTTTTTAGAATTCACATATTTGCAAAATGGCAAGTTTAACAAATAATTGTCAGAAAAGTAAATAAAACTTGTGATTTGGAAATATATTAGAAATATCATTCCGTTCACGTATAATAAAATGTATACACATATGAAAAGTGTATATCGCTTTTTAGCGGCAATTTGGAAAATAACAAGCAAATTCGTTGAATTGATTTCCCCCGCCAAACTAGAGCTTTGTCATAGATACAAAGGGTCATAACTCCGTTATTAACAGATGGTGTACAATACCATTTGGCGTGCATCATCCTCTAATGCATATATATATATATACTCATACCAAGTTTCAATGAAATCCGCCAAAGCACTTTCAAGATAAGGCTCCGAACACAAAAGTGCCGGACGTACGGACGGACGGAAGGACGGATGTTAGGACGGACGGAAGGACGGAAAGACGGACAACGCCAAAACAATATCCCTCCGCCTTTGGCGGGGAATAATTAAAATATAATAAAGCAACACACAACCAACTCTTAATGTCGGGATTGGCCTGATTAAAGCACGTTACCTTTGATCTGGAAGGATCCTGATTGGACTCTCGGCGCGGGCATGGTTTTTTTGCAACTTATTTTTAAATTGATATAAAATCATTTGAAACATTTCCCAAACTGTAGATTTTGCATTAAATACAATACATGACTTTACACACGAGCCGCTATCAGATCTTTTTTTAATTGTATTACCAATTCAGAGGCGTGTTCGCAAGTCATTCTTACTTGCGATAAATAGTGATTGGGTCCGGTTGTCGGAAATTTTGTATGTGCACAATATGTACTGTTGCACGACATGACTTCTACTTGTGATGGCCCAACCTGGAAGAAAAAAGGAACTGTTACGGTGTACATTAAGGACATTTATTTATGATTTATTAAGCTCATCTGACAGGAAAAATACGTCTGACTCATGGGCGATACGATTTAGATTAAAAACTAAAAGATAACTCGTTAATTTTAATTTGTTGAGAGCAAGTTTCCAAAAGTCCAATTTTGTATTATTATTTAAACAACAAATGATTAAACTATTATTTTTGAGAACTATGTTTATCAAACGTTAAAATTAGTCTTTACTAGTTTACAGAGTGTCAATTGATAATATATANAAAACAAGTATTATTGCAAACTGTTCTGCACTATAATTGTGGCTTGGTTCTCGGTTGTATCGTTGATGTAGAGTCGTATGTAGGCAACGCTCTGGTTGTCAGCGAGCTGAACATTTATTCGAAGGTTCCTGAGGCCTTCAATATTCACGAATCGCACGTCATTCTGCGAAGTGGAAATCTCCACACCAGCAACTGATACTATATGCAAACAAATGAAATTGCACATATGTGTGATACTGCATAAACATGTTTGCTGGGATATTACCTAAACACTACCAACACAGCATCATTGTACCTTATTTACAGATACAAATAAAGAAAAACTTTGTAAAATTCTGACATAACCAAACCACAGTCATATTCTTCAATTACAATCAAAACTTTGGTACAGTCCTATAACCATGTTATAATGTTGCTCATTTGCGAAGTTAATATTGGCAATTGTGCACATTTTATTTAAAGAACAATTGTTTATGATGCACAGGTAGTGTTAGTTAGCACATCGAAGTTTTCTTTAAAAAATTGTTCAAATGATCTGCTACATATTAAGCCCCAGAAAACACAAATGTACATAAATTTTCCAAAAATAAAACTGGTATTAAACATCTGAGTCCCAATTTTTTGGTGAACAAAACACAAATATGACTAACACCACAAACCGTTTTGTCAACCCTGTACAATGGAAAAACATCATGAAAAGTGTCTTGTACACCTTCATGGTATCTGAAGTTTAAATTGTATCACTCGAACATTGTAACAACAAAGTGACTCCACTATACCCCATTCTCAAACAATATGTGTGTTTACATAGTTATTTATACTTTTTCGTCAGCCAATTAACCACTCTTATGAGCAATACACTTGTATTTTTATTAGGCATTGGCTGATTCAAAATTATAATATGAAATATATTCTGATGCGAAATATAGTTTGACTCTATTAGGATTATATTCTTGTTTTCAATTGAAGTAAGAACTATAATTGTATATATAATGCTTTTGTCAGATATAGGACTATTTTTAACGTTGCAAATGGGTTGTTTAACAATACTTATTGTTTTCTTTGTCAATACTAAGATCATTGAGGATTATGTATTAATTATCTCCCAGCTCAAAATCCTAACATTTTCTTGTTTATGGAAATATTATTGAATAATCGATAATAATAAATGTGATATAAGTTTACTCAAAGTCCAAACGTTTCCATTGGGCAGAAATTGTTTAAATACATCATTAATGGATGAAAACTTTTTGTATTCTTTTATATAAATGAAAGATGTTCATGGACACATGTTTACACGTATTATCGATGGACTGAAAAACGTTCGTATGTGAGAAGTAGTGTATTAATAAATAATGGATATTATCATATCATCTTACTCAAAGTGCAACATGTTTCCAAAGGAAAGATTTAAGATGACTAATGGACTACTAAGCCAAGTGGCAATCATTATTGAATTGATACAAGTGTTTTAACGTTAAAAACATGTTATATCCAAATTGACTTGATTTAGTATAAAACAGTTTACTTATCACAATCCAGAAATATAATACATAATCAGAAATTTAAACAGAACGATTTTAACAAAATTCGAAAAATACATGTTTTCACTTGATTGGAATCAGTAATTACAAATTGTCAACAATTTAAACCGATTTTTATTAACTCGTCTGGCACTCCTCGTCAGCGGTACTATAACTGTCAATGGCTTGTTCTGCAATTTGATATCTCAAATATATGGAAACGGAGCCTAACTAAAAAATCTTTATATACTAGATTGGTTATATGTTAAATTGGATATTGGTGTTAAGAACATTATATCAACTACCAATACAGCTCAAATACATGGTCACTAAACAGCCCTTAAAATGTAGAAATATCCCCTTCTTAAAACTCTTTTCCTGTTTATTCAGTCACTAAAGAGCTATATTAATTTGTTATCCTAACTCAACATAATGTCAACACCAGTGAGCCATTTAACTTAAAAGTGTACGTTTTTTCCCCATAGTCATGGCAGTACAGTAGATTTATATTCTTAATAGCAGGCAAACTTTTTGTAGGCATCATCGCAATCCTGATGTAAGTCAAATGTTTATTATCAATTGGTGCCGTCATCATTTTGAAAAACTAACAAACACTAAAACATTAAATTATTTTGATGAAATTCATTAAATATATTATCTAATAGATGAATAAACATCAACATTCTGTTTCAAAAATATATTTAACACATTCTTGGTCTTTGCACAACATGTGCTGAAATCTCTGATGAATCGTGACAAACTTGCTATTTTATCAGAAAAAAAATAAAATTTCACATTGTTGATAAATAAAAACAGTGTTCACATACTATAACTTTTTAAATACCAATAAGTCCTGTCAGTTTGAAAGAAATTTCAACTCCGAAATTGCAACTCTGAAATTCCAAAATGAATTTATATGAATTGCTTAAACTATATGAAAGAGCGAACTTGAATGGTTTTATATTTTATCTGAATCTACATAAATGCAGAATCTTTTTTTCTAAAAATATATTTTTCTAAATATGTTGTTCTCTTACTCAAACAATTAGAATTTAGCTTTTTTCTGAATTAAAACAACTGAATGCATTTGGTTCTTAATCTAGTATACTTAATGTATTGTTCTTTTAGTACATCTTTAACATGTTCTATTTCTAATTGACCAAATGTGCTGTTCTCTTAATACAACCATTTGAATTTAGCTTAAGTTTAAAGATCAATAAACACTCAAAATCAACGAATACTTCGTCAAATATAGTTAACCCCCACAAAAAACAAATATGTATATTCAGCCACTAAAAAGATATATATTGATTTTGTATCCTTAGTGCATATAATGTCCAAACCAGTGAGACATTTAACTAAATAATGCACGGGTTTCCACAAAGTAATGGCAAGATTATTTAGACAGTAGACCTATTTTCTTAGTAAAGGGCGAACTTCTTGAAGGCACCCTCGCAACCCTGAATTAAGTGAAATATTTATTATACTTTTTTTCCGTCATCATTTTGAAAAACAAACAAACAAATACTAACACATTTAATGATTTTGATGAAATCCATTAAATACATTATATAACAGACGAACAAAGATCAACATTCTGCTTTAAAATAAATGTTAAACGGATTCTTGGTCTTTGCACAACATGTGAAGAAATCTTTGCCAATCATTACCACATTATTATTGTGTCACTCAAAAATTAAAAATTCACGCGTAATGAATCGCGATATTGGTTGCAATGTTGAGAACTTGATGTCAAACTGAATCTATAGGAATGGCTTAAACTGTAGGAAAAATCAACATTGAATGGTTTTATGCTTTCACTTAATTTATATAAATAAATAATGATTTTTCTTAATCTTATCGACTTAATATGTTAAATAGATTGTTGTTAATATAATTGACTAAATGACTGGGTCTCGTTATTAAATCATTTGTATTCAGGTTTCTCCGAATCAAATCAACTGAATGTAGGTTTGTCTTAATCTAATTGACTTAATGTGCAGTTAATTAAACAAAATCATTTGAAATTAGGTTTCTCTTAATCGAATCAACTGAATGTAGATTTTCTTTAATTTGATCTTATAAATGTGTTCTTCTATTAATCAAATAATTTTACTTGATCTTCTCTGAATCAAATCCACTGAATGTAATTTTTTTTTATCTAATTGACCTAATTAGGCCGTCTCTACTGTTCCGATCAAATGAATAAAGTTCTTTTAATCTAATTAACATAATTTAATATTTACATTATCTTATTACAATAATGTATTTTTATCTCAATGGTATTGACTAGATTGTGGAGAACTTGATGTCAACTATCAGTACAGCTCAAATATTTGGATACAGAACCTCACTGTACGAATCTGTCTGTTAATATAATTTATTGGATTTATCATACTTATTTCTTGAAGTTTACTTACTTGGTAGACATTTATCAGCCTGGGAGTCGTAGAAACTGGTAACCTCACATGAACATGTCTGGTTAAGGCACTTTGAACCATTGGTCTTGCACTCTTGGTCAGCGGTGCAAGCATTGTTGAAGATCTTCTCTGAAATTGGATATTGGTCGACACTTTAAGAACATTATGTGAACTATCAGTACAGCTCAAATACATTGACACAGAACAGGCCTGTAAATGTTGAAATCACCCTCTTAATTTAGCCTCTTTTCCTGTTTATTCAGTCACTAAAGAGCTATATTAATTTTTTATCCATAACGAACATAATGTTAACACCAGTGAGACATTAATTAATAGTTTACGTTTTTTCATCAAAGAAATGGCATGATGATTTTGACAGTAGATATTATCTTAGTAACACGAGAACTTTTTAAAGGCACCCTAGCAACCCTGATTGTAGTACAATCTTTATTATCAATTTGTTACGTAGTCAAGTTGAAAAACAAACAGACACTAAAACAATTAATAAATTGGATGAAATTCACTCAATATATTATCCAAGAGACGAATAAACATTAACATTATGTTTCAAAATAGATATTTAACAATGACTGGTCTTTGCACAACATGTGTAGACATTGTTGATGAATCTGTACTAATTATTATTTTATCAGGCATAAAATAAAAATTCACATGTTTGATCAATATAAAACAGTATTCATTTGATATAATTGTTTAAATACCAATAATAAATGTCAGTTTTAGAAGAAATTTTAACTCTGAAATAGCAACTCTGAAATTCAAAACTGAATCTATATGAATTGCTTTTACTGTAGGAAATAGCAAAATTGAATGTGTCTATGCTTTAACTTAATGTATATAAATGAATAATCTTTTTTCTTAATCTAATTGACTAAATATGTTGTTTTCTAAATTAAATCATTTAAATTCAGTTATCTCTGATTCAGATCAACTGCATACAGCTTTTGCTAGATCTGATTGACTAAATTGGTTGTTATCTTAATCAAATAATTTGAATTCAACCTTCTCTTAATCAAAACAACTAAATGCAGTATTTGTATAAACTGTTATACTCAATGTATTGTTCTTATAGTAAATAAGTTGAGTTCCACTATCTCTTAATAAAATCGACTGAATGTAGCTTTGTATTCATCTCAATGACTAATTTAATATTGTTTTAATAAAATCAATTGTTCTCAGCATTCACCTTATCAAATCAACTTAATAAAGATTTGTGTTAATATAATTTACTAAATGTGTGGGTCGCGTTATTTAATTATTTGTATTCAGATCTCTCCGAATCAAATCAAATGTACGTAGAATTTTCTTAATCTTATTGACTTAATGTGCAGTTATCTTAACACAGTCATTTTAATTTTGCTTTATCTTAATCAAATCAACTGAGTATAGATTTCCCTCAATCTGATTTAATAAATGTGTTCTTCTCTTAATCAAATCATTTGTATTGATCTTCTCTGAATAAAATTCACTGAATTTTGCTTTTTGTTGTCTAATTGACTTAAGTAGGCCGTCTCTACGAATCAGATCAAATGAATACATTTCGTTTAATCTAATTGACATAATTCAATATTTTACTTAATCTAATTACAAGAATTTATCTTTATCTCAATGTTATTGACAGAATTATTGATCGACACGTTAAGAACATTATGTCAACTATCAGTACACCTAAAATACATGGACACAGAACAGACCTGTAAATGTAGAAATCTTCCTTTTAATCTATTCTGTTTTCCTGTATATTCAGTCACCTAAGAGCTATATTGATTGTTTATCCTTAATGAACATAATGTAAGCACCAGTGAGACATTTAATTAATGGTGTACTTTTTTCAGCAAAGAAATTGCATGATGATTTAGACAGTAGATATTTTTTTAGTAAGAAGGGAACTTTTTGAAGGAACCTTAGCAACCCTGATTGTAGTAAAACCTGTATTATCAAGGTATTACATCATTAAGTTGAAAAACGAACACACACACAAACATTAAATAATTTTGAGGATATTCATTACATGTATTATTTAATAGACGAATAAACATGAACATTCTGCCTCAAAATAAATAGTTAACACATTTTTAGTCTTTGCACAACACGTGTAGACATGTTTTATGAATTTTTACCCTTTTTTTTTTTATCAGACAAAACATAAAAATCCACATTTTTGACAAATAAAAAAAAGTATTCATATCATCAAATTGTTTAAATACCAATAATTAATGTCAGTTATAAAAAAAATTGGAACTCTAAAAAAGCAACTCTGAAATTCCAAACTGAATCTATAGGAATGGCTTTAACTGTATAAAAGAGCAACATTTCATGGTTTCATGCTTTCACTTAATCTATATAAACGGATAATCTTTTTTTCTTACTCTAATTTACTTAATAAGTTGTTCTCTAAATCATATCATTTGAATTCAGTTATCCCTGAATCAAATCAACTGAATACAGCTTTTGCTTAATCTAATTGACTAAATTGGTTGTTGTCTTAATCAAATAATTTGAATTCGGCTTTCTCTTAATAAAAACAACTAAATGCAGTGTTTTTTCTAAACTTATATACTTAATATATTGTTCTTTTAGGCAATAATTTCAGTAAAGATTACTTTTAATCAAATCAACAGAATGTAACTTTGTATTCATCACAATTACTAATTTGTTATTGTTTAAATAAAGAAAAATCTCAGCTTTCACTTAATCAAATCAACTCAATGTAGAAATGTGTTTATGAAATTGACTTAATGTGTGGATCTGGTAATTTGATCATTTGTATTCAGGTTTCTCCGAATCAAATCAACTAAACATAGATTTGTCTTAATCTAATTGACTTAATTTACAGTAATCTTAACAAAATCATTTGAATCAATCGTCGTCTTAATCGAATCAACTGATATTTAGATTTGTCTTCGTCTGATCTAATACATTTGTTCTTCTCTTAATCAAATCATTTGATTTGATCTTCTCTCAATCAAATCCACTGAATGTAGCTTTTTTATATATCTAATTGACTTAAAAAGGCAGTCTCTACAATTCAGATCAAATGAATACAGTTCTTTAAATCTAATTGACGTAATTTAATATTTTACAAAATGAAATTACAAGAATGTATCTTTATCTCAATGTTTTCTCCTTAATTGAATGTAAATCAAATGTCAGGCACATTGTTTTTGCAAATATCAGGAGAGTCAAACAATTGTTGACAACCTGACAGGCTGTCCCATGTTTGTTACCCAAAATGACCCAGTTTCAAACTCGGAAAATATATCATAAACACAGATGTGAGACTTCTAGTGTTACCAAGCTTTCTTTTAAATGTGTAATGTGAGCTAGTAACCTAGTCATCGACGTTACCTGACCCAGTTTATTCCGAGCTGTAATTGATATAAACCTTTTGATCCAAGTTTAATGACGTTTTTTTTCAATAAATGTTGCCTATTGAGCGCTAATACGGTTTCACTATATCCAAATCAGGTAAACTGCCCACACACTAGCGACCATGTTTTTCAACGGATCGGAACGATTTTAAAATTAGGTCTAGATATTATCAGAACACATATTCTGCCGAGGTTTCATGAAGATTGGCTTTAAATGTGACTTGTAGAGTGTTAACAATGTTTCACTATAGCCATATGCGAAAAACTGCATGACCCCCTGGTGGCCATGTTTTTCGATGAACCGGAACCATTTTCGAAATCATCCGAGATATCATAAGACATTTTCTTATCAAGTGTCATGAAGATTGTACCTAAATTGTAGCTTCGAGAGGGGTAACAATGTTCCACTATAGCCATCTATGTAAGACAAACTGCCCCACCACTTGCGGCCATGTTTTTCAACGAGCCGGAGCCATTTATTTTAAATCAGCCAAGACATCATTTGAAAAATTGTGATGACCATGTTTCATGAAAATTCCAGTATAAATGTGACTTTTAAAGTTTCACCAAGTTTTGACATAATGACCAAGTTTTTGACATCGCGTATCCCTGTTTCGAACTCGGCCAACATATCATTGGGAATCATGTTCTAACCAAGTCATGAAGATAATAAATGTAGCCTCTAGAGTGTAAGAAAAATGTTGACGACCGACGACAAACGGCCTACAAAATGCGATCACAAAAGCTCAACATGAGCAAGTTGAGCTCAGGTGATTTAATGCTGGTCTTGAAATATCTAAATCTTGGGCAAGCAGGGTAAAACTGCGATAACTTGTGCCATATATGTGTCACCTCATATCTTATACAATATGATGCACAACTTTTTAAAACCACGGCATTTTCATTTTTCACATAACCTTTAATTTTATCATTGTTTGTTAACAGAGGTTATTTGAAATGTCGATGCTTTTTTGGTCACAGTGTCAGCTAACATCAGAATAACGTCTTAACAATATCTAAGATAAATTGTAAACTATTCATTGGAATACTCTGACTGGTATACTGTCACCAATACGAATATATTGGGGAAAGTGCACTTTTGCAAGTTGCAAGTTGTAAATCTTCGCACTTCCGAATTCATTATTAAATGAATCCGTGGAAAGTCGGACATCGGATAATCTCCGACAAATTCGTTTGTAGATCGATTTCTCGATGTCTAAAGATTAAGTTTCATGAACTTTAATGGAAATAAATATGACCTCCAGAGTGTTAATGAGGAAACTGTTGAAGAAGCACAAACAAAGCCAAACGACAGTTAAACGTCAATCCCAAAAGCTCACCGTGAGCATGTTTTGTTTAAGTGAACTAAAAAGGCAAGATTATAAATTGCTGTATTTGGGGGCGTTTTTGCAACAGCATATTGTACATAATTTGTGTTCACACCTAAAATAATATAACTTAATTGAGAATTCGCTCAGTAATTACATGACATTTTGTATCTAAGTGATAGTGGTAGGAAAATAGTATCAATGTATAAATAGTATACCAAACCAGACATAAACGGAAGGGCGCAGCCCCCTGCCGCCAAAGGTCCCACCCTGCCCCCTTGAACCCTCTTTTGTATTTGATTTTATTGTTATACATGGAATGATATTTGAAGTTTTAATTAAATAAGTAGATATGTTTAGTGAAACTACTGTTAAGATCTTGCAATCTTGAGTGTCATTTTTACAAAAAAGCACACTGTCATTTTCAATGTGTAGCAGGAGCACTAGGTGGGGGATGACTACAAATAAATGTGACTTAAAATCACTTGTAAAATGTGGACATAGTTCGCCCCATACACTTATAACATTTTGATTGGGATGACTGATAGATTGCCCCTGCGTAAACTTCGTTTGCAAGGGGTATGCCAATATTATATACAACTGATGATCACAGACGTGAATTATACCCTAGCACCCCTCCGTCTGATATGTTCAGGGCAAATGAATGTAGATCACTTCAGATGGACAGTATTGTGCACATCTATTAAACATGGTGATAAAATACTTAAAGTTTCAGTTCAATCACTTGAGAAATGTGGACAACGATCGCTCCATACACTTATAATATTTTGATTGGAATGACTGACAGATTGTCCCTGCGTAATCTTTGTTTGGAAGGGGTATGCCACTGTTATATACAAATGATGATAAACGGTCAAGCTGGTAAAAAGTAAGTAACTTACTGTAAAGACATTGTTTGTTGACATAATCTGCATAGCTGTCCTCTGGACACTCACAGACGAGGGTTGTTTCCGCACATACACCATCCTTGTTCAGACATTGGGATGCGGGGACAGAGGCTTCATAGGATGCATTCAGGTCAATATCTGGTAGTAAAATAAGTACTAAAATGAGTTTCAAAGATGATGTTATAGTCGTATAACGTGTCGTCACCCGCGCTTTTAATATGTTTTATGATTCATGCATTAATTTTCCTTTTAAAATCGATTCATTTATCTGCTTTAATGTACATTTTCCGTAACAATAACTGTGTTTCTATGCCTACGGACTTGTGGCGACACTGTTAACACTCAATCGCTTCGCTATAAAAGCTCATTAGCAAGGCAGTATAAGTGTAACGTATAAGTGCCATTTAAACGTCTCCGGAATACATACACCCCGTCCATTTTTTTGAATTCTTTCACAAATTTCCTTATGCCATGAAATCTGTGGGATGGCTTACAGACAAACAACCATATATGGATTATTTACAATTGCGCGCTATTTGAAACCTGTACCTAAAAAAAATGTCTATAAAAGATGTAAGATTGTGGGTTTTTAAACTTTAACAAGATTATATTTATTCCGATAATTAGTTTATTCACATATAATTATCTTGGAGATAACGATACTACGATAATACGGGTATTGTGACGATTTTAAAGTGACTGGGGAATTTAAGAGAATGGTTGGACCGAAATCAGTCTTTTCTTACTGATTAATATTGTGTTGGTTTGTTATGTGTTGTATTGTGTTACAATTTTTTATGAATTTTATAAATTGTCATGTTTCGGAAAAATCGTGAAGTAGAATAGTAAAAAATAAAATAAACAAACGACTACTTTTTTCTTGAATATTTTTTTTTTATATCGCATTAAACTAAACAATAACATACGTTACAAAAGATTGTACGTATACCAGGTACTCTTATACTATTCGTTCAGTATTGTGTAATCAATTTCAATGTAAAATAAAATTGTTTATTGCAAAGAGACCTTTAACTTAAGATGAGAAGCGCATTATAATTAAAGTACTCTATGAAACACAAACTATAATTTCTATGCACATTTGTATAATCGAACTCCGCTGAGATATCATTAGAACAGATATGGGACCAAGTTTCATGATGACTTGACTTGAAATCTGACTTCTAGAGTGTTAAAAAGCCTTTTCTTGTGTTTGACATAGTGTATGCATGTCCTAAAATTATATTTGTGATTGTCATTGTTCTTCACATATAAATTTGTAAACACTCTTTATTTAGAATACAAATCATTCTTGAAATGTATGAAGTGTTAAAATATTAATATGGTATATAACATAAGTACGTATGATATAATTAGCATCATGGGATACTATACAACACTTGTAATGGCCGTTCTGATTGGTTAAGGAAAAACCATATGACATCGCTCATGCAATAGAGTCACATGTGTACAAAATCATGTAAAGTGTAATAGGTCTATTATGCGACTAGGTTTCCATAGTGTAAAATAAATGAAGTACAACTATAAATCTGCTTTCAGAAGTTTTAACAGGACTCTTATTGGTCATGATTGAATTACAGAAGCAGTGAAATCGTTCTAATATGCGGTCTTTACAGTAGCTTACACGGTCTCAATTGTATATAATAATATGCGCCCATACTTTCTTTGCAGTAGCATGCAATGATTTACTTTATTAATCTGCAACCAGACATCAATCACAGAGAATACGCGGTCTCAACTGAATTAAAACAGTTATGAGTCCCTACTAATATGCAACCAGACAAGCTTCATAGCGGTTTTTATGGTTAAATTTGCGTTCTATAAGTTATGGAACAATATTAATCTGCGCCCATTCAACATTGGCATATGATTAATTGGCCTAAATTGCACTTTGAATTAATGTGCCGTATTGAGCTGAGTCTAGTAAACCTTTATTGCGTGCTTAAAGTTCTTCATTATAGAATATATAACCTCGTACTTATCTACACTTAGAATATATTACAATTGGGCTTCTACGGGTAAAATTGGCTATAGAAGTTATACAACTCGATCAATCTGCGCTGACTAAACATTCACATTTGCTTATACGGTCTCAATTGCACAATCGAAGTAATGGGATCCTACTTATCTACATCCAGGCAACGTTCGAATGGTGCTTATATGGTATTCATTGCAATTTTAGGTTATGAAATATGGACCCCTTTTTAACTGCAACCATAAAACACCATAGATTCTTAAACGGTTCTAATTACGTTACAGTAATAATGTGACTTATTTCCTGCACAGAGACAGGTTTACGGTGAAAGTTGAGTTATATAAGTTATATAAGAATGGAACGCTATAAATCTGCTCCCCGTTAGCATTCACATGTGCTTTATATATTAAATGGTCTTACTTTTTCAATATATAAGTTATGGAAAATTATAGATCTACAACAACCTTCACCAGATTCTTTTAGGTCGTAAGTGCATTATAGAATTGAGGAATACTTATAATTCTGCATCCACAAATCTATAAAGGGCCTTAAACCGTCGTCATTGCATTGTAGAGTTAATCTGCGCCCAATCAAGGTATAACAATGTTGGTCTGATGTGCATTATGTACACATTGGACGTATAATCATCTGTAATGCAATTAAGTTCGTATAGTCCCTGTGCAGATTATCCGGATTCAGAATAATAGCGGTTTATAACTTATTAAATGCAATGCAGACCGAATTAACTATGTTAAAGGTTATCTGGACGCAAATTAATATGGTCGTATTACTTCTATAACGTAATTTATACCGTTTTATAACCTGTGATGGATTCTGCTTGGAAATTGAGTTGGGTTAATTACTTCTTTACTTCAAAGATCGTGTAAGTCCTTTGTATCCGCGAGTGTTAAACAGAACGACTGTCAAGTGTTCCTACTACATGTAATAACTTGATATAATTCATCATGAACGTGGTTGTGCAGAAATTACACTAACATGCACATACGCTCGCACACATATGCACACACACGCGCACGATATTATTTGAATTCTGGTCAGTGAATGAACAGTAAAAAGAAGTATTTGTTGCCTGGGCCTTAAGAATGGATAATTAACATTATCTGTATCATAGTTTAGTATAGAATTGCATTGGTTAATCAATATACTAGTGATCAGCGAATGTCGAAACTAGCGTTCATACTCACGCGGTAGAGGAATGATGAACGTGCCTCCGCTGGTGTAGCCGTAGCTGAAGCGAATGCCGTTAATGGTGTGATTGAGTCCTCCCCAGCGCATTATCTCAGAACCGCCGACGATGGAGTTCTTGCCAACCTAATTAAAAAAAAAACAGAAGAGTTTTTGATTTAGTGTCTGCCTAGCAACAGTTTATTCTTTAAAATTATGCTTATTTGAAGTTCATAATCGCAAGTTCTTTAACTTTAAAATTACAAAAGACATTGAGGTGAAATTACCTTATGTGGTTTAATTGTCAATCACATATTTTTTTTGCGAAAAACTTTTCTCGCATATATATTTTCAGGTCTGAGATAAAAAAAAGTATCAAAAGTCTTGAACAATCCAAGCTTACTCGAAACTCAAACATCAAAACATATATTATATCTAATGGTGCTGATTTTTTACAAGATTGAAAGAAGTTTTGTACAAATTTAAAATATATTATAATGTTTTTGCCAATCCGGTTAAAAGTTATTTTACAATTTATTTGAATTTAACACTTGTTAAGATAACATGTTTGTAATTGTTGTACTGTTGTATTCCACGCAATACAAGTAAATGCATGTTTCCTGAATAAATTGTGCCTAACCTTTACACAGCCGCCAGTCCACGAGATCCAAAACCATCGGAAGTCAGAGTTAGAAAGTATAGAGCCCTTCAAAAAATATCAGTATACGTTTATGCTCATATATTGTTAAATTACAAAAAATAAAACACCTTTTTTTATATCGTTATAATTCGAAGAATAGAAAAACTGTGATTCTAACGCAGTTAAAGGGCCTATGGGAAAGTTAAAAACCTATAAAGGTGTATTGTCACCATTATTGTATGAAACATTTACACATGTAGTGAGAATTATCTAAGAAAAACACATTGATAGTTTACCATAATATTATAATTTAAAAGTAAATTTAATACGAATACGGGTTTTTAAAAGGTTTAATGTTAAATGATCTATAAAAGTGAGGATGATACATAAAAGCCAGCAGAAACTTATAAAAATCAAACACAAACCATCCAATGCAGAATAAAATAGCAGGTACTTGTGTCGTCTTTTGCTACGACCATAAGCTTTGTAAATCCTAAACAAACCGTAACGTCAAAGCATTCTGTGCATATGAGTGTGGGACTGGGTAACGTCTGTTTTAGTTAGGGACTCTAATTTGACTTAATGATGATATGATTAATATCGACGTATAACATGAAGGTACGTCAACCGTGTTTCCTTCATCATTTTTTTCCACACTTTGAGAGACAGCGTGATGCAGATTCCCAATATATAGCGAACACGTTTAAAACAGTACCAACAGTTAAAAATATACTATATATAAATAAATATAATCATCAGGTTCAATTGTAACGCTGAACTTTGGGAACACATCAATAAAGGTGTCTTTCTATTGGTTGAGTTGCAATAGTGGATTGCTGACATACAGTTAAAAATGTATATAGAGACATATAAACAAAATGTCCGAGTGGTTAAGAAGTCAGATGTTTTGAACTCTTGGTGGGCGGAGGAGGGGGGGGGGGANGGAGGGGGGGGGGGATGAGTACACAAGAATGGCATACATTGTAAGTGTCCATAATGGGACCTTCTTGCTGTTCGTTTCTGATGAATGACTTCATGTTGACAGACACACCAAGGACGATCTCTACCACGCTGTTGTTGAAGTCGTTGTTGTTGTACTGAAGGAGAATTCGGGCGTTAAAGTTGCCTGAAACAGTCAGAACATTACAAGAAAGTTACAAATAAATTTGTTTTGACGACGACATTTTGTATAAAAAAAAACGTTCCAATGGTCCAATTAAGCATTTATAACAATTAAAATTGAGGTTTTGCTTTTTACAGTGAAACCATTTTAAACATGTGTAAACTGTTTGGTTCTAAACTAACATTGAGTCTGAAAGGTTTGCCGAGTTAATTAAAAAATTGCCTTTTAAAGTTACCGAAAACGTACCCATGGTCTGAAAGGCCAGAGTAGTGAAAGTGTTAGCTCTTAGTCCATCTTCATACGGATTGAACAGCTCATATTGCGCCCGCTGGTAGGGTACACTGACAAACGTGTAAGTCAGAACCGTGTTGTTTGTCTCTGATGACAGACTTATCAAGCCTGCTGAAGAAGGATAGTAGTCACATGATTAAAATAATGCACGTTTATGCGTGACGTCATCCTTGATAAACCCGCATGTAGAAGAATTAGAGTAATAACATGATAATATTGATTGCGTCACGTCTGTGTGTGAAGTCATATTTCATAGTATCGCCTGCAGACGAATGCGAGTAGCAACATGATCAAAGTAATGTTTATGTCACGTCTAAGCGCGACGTCATTCGTCATATGTCGCTTGCGCAAGAATAAGTGTAGTCATATGATCGAAGTAATGCTTACATGACGTCTTTGCGGAACGTTATGAGTCAGAATCCCGCCTGTAGAAGAATAAGAGTGGTCACATGATGAACGTTATTCTTATGTCATGTGTATATGTAACGTGGTGCGTTCGACGCATGTCTGCACAAGAGTGAGAATAGTCAATTGATCGATACCATGCCTACAGTGTGCGAAATATGGTGTAAATACATTCATATTGCAGAGGTCCGGGGTATTTTACAATAAATAACTCATATTTATTTGAACAATAATATCAAAGTGGTATGCGTTCGTCTATATCGGAAATTGCACATATTAATCGCGAAGCTAATTCAAATACTTTATGGAGAATAATTTAAGGGAGCATTCGACACGGTGCCTATACCACGTGGCTTTTACGACCTGTGTGGGGAGTAAACTATACACAAAAGCGCGTCCCAGGTTACATTTTCATGGATAACGTTTTAGATATTTCATTATTTATAATGGGATAAAGTGGAGAGCCCGCTCATTCTTGAGAGTTTTCTATAGGTATCATGATTTGTTTAAACAAATAAGTATGTCTTCAGTAGACCGCAACCGAGCGTTTGAACGGTTACAAAACTGTAGGATCAGTGTGGGGACTTTATATTATTTTGACACAGAAACATCACCTCTTGTGAAATTAGGCAATAAGCGTTAAGGGCGGAGTTAATAATATATCATTTTGTGCGCATATTCAGGTTTCTGTTATATATTTATGAACAGTTTAAGAAAAACATTATTATAGTAAAATGATCTGTGTGGTATACATTTTGAGAAGGATCTGTGTGGTATCCGTGTTCCTACAATTTACGGATAAATTGTTATAGTAACGACAATATATATATAATACAAATTTAATTTCAAGCATATAAATTATCTGATTATCGGGCCTGGTTATGACACACATCTATATCGATAAATATAGAAATGTTATTTTGAAAAATAGTTCAGTGNCGAAAAACACGTGGCTTGTATCTAGTAACGGAAGTAGTAATGTTTAATTTGACGTTAATGGATCTAGTGTATTTCGGATAGGCTTTCGAACTTAGCAATTTACGATGTGCAAAAAATTCGTACCAAAAAGCAAATAGATCTTTGTCAATATATATCGCTATAGGTATACATTTCCCGGAAAATCAGCAAAAGAAAATTGAGCTCAATAAAAATTTATGGCGTGTATTGAGAAATGAACCGAAATAAACGAAAATAAACACCTTTTTCTTTTTTGTTGGCGACCCCAATAAAAAGTTAAGGTACGGCGCCGATTCTGGAGACACGGTCGGGGGACCGGAAACGGACCTATTTTTTTATTTGGCCCTACCCAAATAAAATTTGGTCGATATGTACATGAATTGTATCACTCAATATAAACGTAAAAATAACAGTCAATGAACATAAAATAAATTGTTTAGCAAGGGTGTAAAAACAAAACTCTTTAACTTGCCACTTTAAATAATAACAACATACAATCCAAATTAATGATCATTTTTATGACAAGTAAATTGCATCGCAAAGTACGCATATATATATATACCATATTTTATTAAATGAGTTCAGGAATTGTGTTGTTACTATCGAATTTCCTGTACGAGTATAATAAATTAAGGTATGCAATGAAAATTAGTACCAGATCTTTTTTATCACATGCTTTTACATGAGCAAAGTAAATAAACATTTTCGCAAACGTAATGATAAATCCCGAGAGTTGTTTACATTACGTAACGTCATTTAACGTCGCAACGTCATTTCATCAAAATAAGGGAATGCGATTTGTCAATCAAACGAAAACTAGCCAATTAAAACGCTCAAGAAGAATATTACACATGTTTAAGATAAACATCTTCGTAATGCTATATTACATGGGAAACAAGGTATAGCATGTTATAAATACATATATATATATATATATATATATATATATATATGGTATGTCCTAAGTTTATACATATATATGTACATTATGCATGTATTAAAAACTTGTTTTTACTTTTTAGCCATGAAGAGTAAACGGTCGTCTAAATCTCTCGCTAAACGCGACCAGTCGTCGAAAGAAAACAAATCTAAACGGGCGGTGCTCAAATTATTGATCGGGGGTGTCAAACTAAGAAACATGTCACCCGTTACACTGCCATTCTGTGTAATACATGCTATCGCATTTAAAAATCCAGTATCAAATAATATAATATAATATAATAATATCAGCGTCGATAAGCTTTTTTTCATTTTTAAAACAACTGAATAGAAATGAAAAACTTGAAAGACAGTATACTTCTAAAAACTTATACCACACAGATCATATTACTTTAAGAATGTTTTTCTTGAACTGTTTTTCATACATATATGACAGCAACCTCAAAATGCATACAAAATCATATATATTATAAGCTCCGCCCTTAACGAGAATTGCTTAATTTCACGTGTCTCTGTCAAAATTATATAAAGTCCACACTCTAAACCTACATTTTTCTAACCGTTAAAACGCGCGGTTGCACTTTACTGAAAAGAAACCTTATTTGTTTTTAAAAAAATCACGATAATGTACCATTAGAAAACTCTAACGAATGCGCGGCTCTCCACTTTATCCCCTGAAAAATAGTGAAATATTTAAAAAGAAATCTTTGAAAATGTTAACTGGGTCGCGCTTTTGTTTATAGTTTACTCCCCACACATATCTTAAAAAGTCACGTGGTATAGGCAACGTGTTCGAGATGAAACAATTAAATATGCCATCAACATAAATAGAAAGAAAAAAGGAACAGGAAGAAACACTTAAATCAAGCATTACCGAGTTAGAACAACAACTAACAATAAATAGCAATGATTTAGATAAATGCAAACAACTGATTGACTCAAAAAGTCAATTGAATAATCTATTGAAAATAATATAAAAGGAATACTGGTACGAGCTAATGCACAGTGGATTGAAGGCTCTGTAAACCACACCAACTATTTTGCAAATCTGGAAAAAAGCGAGCAGAAGCCAAACGTATGCAACAACGAAAAATTAATAATAATAGCATAAAACAAGACCAAAAGGACATACTAAATCACACTGCAAACTTTTATAACAATCTTTATATAAAAGACACCAGTATGGATAAAAACAATTATGAACGTTTTTTTACTAACATATGCAATAAGCTAAGTCAAGAACAAACGCAAAATGAACACAATTATATATCAGAGCATGAATGCGCTTAATCATAATTAGACATGAAAAACAATAACAGTCCAGTATCAGATGGTATCTCTGCAGAACTTTAGAAAAATATTTTGGACAGACATTAAGGAATATGTTGTATTTGAATAACATATTATGTCTAAATTACTCTTCAGACACAAATAACCTTACAGAATTGCAAAAAAAGAATACTTACTTTACTACCCAAGACCGGAAAAGACACTCCTTGATCGATAAATGGAGGCCTGTTCCACTTTTAAATGTTGATTACAACATAGCTAGAAAATCCATTGCCAATCGCATAAAACCTTTCTTAAATCATATAATCAGTACAAACCGAACCGGATGATATCAAAGGAAGGTAAATTGGCGAAAATGTAAGACTTTTTACAAGAAATTAGTGAACAAATGGATGAAGCTAATGAAACCGGTCTCATATTTTTCTGATTTTAATAAAGATGCAGTATCGCGCTTTACATATATGGGCATTTTTCGATTTTTTTTCTGTATACAAAGAGGGGTCAAACAAGGATATCCTTTGTCGCCTTACCCTTTTATTATTTGCATTGAATTGATGTCGATAGTCATAGAGCTTAACACAGAAGTAAAGGGAATACATATTAATAATGTAGAACTAAAACAGTCACTTTTTGATGATAACTCCTCTTTCATACTAGACGGTTCTCCTATATCGTTTGAAACATTAATAAAACTCATAGAATAATTTGCAGCAATATCCGGACTTACATTAAACAGACATAAATGTAAAATCGGTACAATAGGGGCCCTAACAAATAGCCCAATCGAGTTTTGCAAACATAAACAATTTATCTGGAACTCTAACAATGCCTCAACTTTAGGGATAGAATTTACCAACGAACCAACAGAACATAATTTGATTAAATACTCCTGAAAAAATTCATGCTTTTGAAACTTGTCTGAATAAATGGACACGATGGAAACTATCGTTAATTTGAAAAATTACAGTTTTGAAAAAAAAGCAATACCCAAGCTTGTTTATCCATTAAAAGTTTTACCAAATCCATCTCAAGACATCATATGAAACATAATCTCGTTATGTTTCAAATTTTTGTGGGATGAAAACCCCAATACAATTGCAAAAAAGCGGATCATACAAGACTATGTCGATGGTGGTTTAAAAATGTTTGATATTGACCTATGCTTAAAATCCATCAAAGGCAGTTTCGTCGTTTGATTGCTATAGTGCTCTAACTACCCATTTAATTTTTTTGGAGAAAAACGCATGTAAAGGTTTAACCTTTATTCTCTCACTTATTTATGCACGTATGTGGACAAAAATATACCAGAGTGTTTATCAGCAAACGGAGAATATGAATATAATTAAATATTTACTTAAGTAAATTATATGTTAATGTTATATGTAATTTTATGTATGGAGATAGAGCATTCTGCTAAAAAAATAATCGTGAATTACTTTGCTCTAAGTCCCGGAGATGGTGCAGTACAGCATTCACCCGTTTGTAAAAATATGGGAGATGGAGCAAAATAGAATCGAAAAACTTCATCTGCATTCTATACAAAATGTGGGAGATAGAGCAAAATGGAATAAAAAAACTTCTTCTGTGACGACTGAATCTTGAATCCGATTACCTCATATTAAAGATCTCGTTCTCACGAACACAGCGATATAAAAAAAACTTATTTTTGAAAAAATGGAGATAGAGCACTATATCAATAAAGCGACGGTTTGGTAAAAAGATTTATATTTTAACCAGACTCTAAAATGATTAGAATATATACCAATATGCTTAATAACTATGGCGGAATGTTAATTTTCAAATCAAATTACCATGAAAAAGAAGTAAGAGACATAAACATAAAATCTGAGTTCTTAAAGAACATAATGTGTGGATGGCTTGGTTTCTCATTAGTTAAAAAATGAAATACCAATACAAAAGCAAATTATCAGGAATAATATATTGAAAAAAAAAATGTTTGAAAGAGGTATTCAGTTTATTGAACATATATATATAATTTACGGAAAATAGTATTGTACAGTTTAGAAGATATACAATATCTTCATAAAAGCGGAATTTATAAAATACCATCAACATGTCAATAGCATAACCGTAAAATGGAAAAATAAACTTAAAGATAACAATATCATTTATAGTACCCCGAAATACATGCTTAACAAAATAACAGAACATACAAAAGCTTGCAAACTAGTTTATACATCTCTAATACTCAAACACAAACCTAAAGAGTTCAAACAATTTGACAAATGGAAAGGCAAACTTAATGATCCAGAAATTAAACGAAGATCTTCAGCCAACCAGTCCAACTAACTTTTGACACCAAACATAGAATCTTCCAATATAAATACCTCACGCACATTTTACCAATCAATACTTCCCTACATAAATGCCATCTCGTTTCGTCAACATTATGCGATTTATGTTATATGCATTTAGAAACGAATATTCACGTATTCTTTGATTGTCATTTCATTCAAAAGTTGTGGATGGATATCAAAAACAAGTTAGAAAGGTTAGAAAACATTGAACTAAATTTTGCAATTATATCATTCTTGCAATTTGTTCATAGTTGAATCCAAAACTGCACATGTTATGAACTCCGTAGTAATATTGGCTAAATACTTGATCTTTTATTTCAAACAAGAAAAAGCAATACCGCAAATAGATACTTTTGTGTCTGTTTTTAATAATAGAATTAAACTCGAGGAATTCATAGCGAAAACACAAACTAAATTACATGTATTTGAAACTCACTGGGCGCTTTTTATGCTCAGTTAGTACACATACCCTAAATAAACCCTAAATAAACCTTTAAATACACTTTGTAACATAGGTACACTAACCTTAAAGCAACATACACTTTTCCTTTTACTATTTTTGTTTGTTGTGTTTCTATCCATATATTTATGTACTTTTGTAATTCTATGCCATGTTGGTAAACCATTAAACATATTTTATTCACACCAAACATAGTCTTCATAGATGCTATGAACCATAATTATATCGAAAAAATGTGATACAAATATACCTTATATTGTTTTTCATACATTCTATGTTCTAAACAAATGTATTATGTATTAAATATATTACGATGGAAAAAAACAAATGGTGAAAACGCCTTAAATTACCGTAACAACAACAGCATGCTTCTGGACTTTTTTTTCGAGAAAGAAAGCATATTTTAAACGTTGTAAAAACAGCGTTCATTAAAAGAAAACATGTAAACAAAATAAAAAATGCATCATGGAGGTGTAAAAAAGTAAAAAAGAATGTTATACTGTTCGGGAATATGAACAGATTGAAAGAGGTAACATTCAGACGATGTTATGAACAAACAGGAATATTTAAATATACAGAGACACATTTGATAAAAAGACATTTTTTTTTTCCAGTAAAAACCTGATTTCTAAAACGTTTGATGTACATTACACAGAACGCAATGATTATAAGTAGTAATATGTACTTCACTCTCACCTTATCGTATATAAATACGTGAGGTGAATTCATGTACAAAATCATTTTAATGGACGACATATATTCAATTAAAATGGTATATGGTAGACCAACCGGACCGGACAACCAGAAACGCCGGATCAAACACGACATTTAAATTCGTCAGACAATAAGTAGTGTTTTTTTTAAATAATTAACGTATTTATGTGGACAAAAAAAGAAAGGCATTGAGGCACGGCGTAAATGAGGTGCCATTGAACACTTTATATTGCGAGATGTATCGTATCTGCACATTGATTATTCAATCAATAAGATTTATTACTTTTGTAATTAACATCAGATTATGTTTTTCATTTTAAAGATAAAGACAATAAAAATATATAACGTTACATATTTATTTATTTCATGCAAGTAATAACAGTATTTGTTTTTTTTTTACTTTAAGAATGAAATTTAAATCATGCGCAGGAAAGAAGCTCTCAAAATTAGGCCTTAGGCCGTAATTAAAATCATAGACCTGTCTTACACACAATAGTAACATACCGATTCAAGCCAAAGCTTTCTTTGACTAAAGTAAATTATAAAACGAAATATTTTGATTTCAAAATAAAGGAATCTGAAACACTGGAATAACTAATGGTCCTGCACATCAAACACTCAACAAAGGATGGACTTATATTTGAACTTATAATCTTTGAAAACAAAATAAAAATACATTTTAAACAACAAAATATATCAATCGAATAACAAAAATCTAAAACAAGCTACAACCAGAATACGTTAACATTAAACTCATCATGTTTTGACTATGAATCCTTCTATCAAAACATTTTTTGCAATAATAAATGGGTATTGTTATTACTTAAATAATGAAAAACAAATCCGACGAGCAATTGACGTTGGAATACGTACACACACAATAGGAAAATATAAACTATAACCATTAAAATCGAGATGCTGTGTCAAGATTTCGTAACCGGAAGGACAGTTAGTGTGTAAATAAATTAGTTTAAGCAAAACAAATAGTAACTATTGATACATATATTATGGTATAAACTTATTTTCTCACTTACCGACATCAGAGAAAAGAAGCACCGACATACTTAGAAGTAGCGTATACCTCATCTGAAATGTACATGTTTTAACTGTGGTTATATAAGAAATGGTTGCACAATGATAATGGTAAAAAATAATTCGAATGTATGTAACGTCACTTTTGAATGAAAGTTATTGCTAGATCAGAACAAATGGTCACGTACTTGTGGTATAGCTTGCACTGGCCACGCCTACTTGTAGGACACGCCTACGGCATGAATGCCTTTCTGATAGCATGTTCAGAGACAGACTGTTTTGTATGCTTG
>VMBQ01009098.1:1457-33916 GCA_007657795.1 Dreissena rostriformis
AGGTTTTTAGTAATTTTGTACATGAGAATAAGTTTATGATTTCGGCGCCTCACATTTAGTTTTTCCCACCCAACTTCTTTATATAGCTCGTTTATGGAGACAAGCTTCGTACAGCCAGATACAGTACGGGCAGCTTCAGTTTGAATTTTTTCTAATTCATCTTTTTCAAATTGGCAGCAATTGTCAAATACAACATCTGAATATTCAAGTATGGGTCTTATAAATGAGCAGTATATGACTTCCAGCGCTTTCCTGTCAAGAGTATGTTTAAGTCGACGCATAATATTCAGCCGTTTCCATGCTTTGTCCTTTATATGTGCAATATGTTCGTGCCATGAACAGTCATTAGTCAAGTGGAGTCCTAGGTGTTTATGTACACAAACTTCAGGGATCGTTACGTTTTGCATTGTCAGAGGGGGGTGGATCGGCTTGTTTTGTTTTCGAGATATAATGAGAGATTCTGACTTAGATGGATTAAATGTTACCAGCCATTGTTGAGCCCACGTATTTATTCGATCAATATCAGCTTGCATTAGGGTTGCTGTCTGATCAGGGGAATTGACAATCATGTAAAGGCTTGTATCGTCTGCAAAAAGATTAATACATGAGTGGATATTCGATACAATGTCGTTTATATATATTAAAAACATTAGCGGCCCAAGAATAGATCCCTGTGGGACACCGGCAGATATATTTTTAAAACTTGATTCAGCACCTGGAAGAACCACTTTCTGTTTTCTGTCAGACAGATAGTTAGATATCCATTTTAACAAGTCCCCTCGTATGCCAGCGCAGTGAAGTTTGAATAGAAGTCCCTTGTGCCAAACTTTATCGAAAGCCTTACTTATATCAAAGAAAACAACTCTTACTTCGAGGCCATTGTCCAGGGCTTTACAGAATTTGTCATATATGTAAGTTAATTGATTAACGGCAGAGTCCCCAGGGAGAAAACCAGACTGAAATTGGGTGAAGAAAGAGTTTCCATATAAGAAGTTAAAAATGTGCTTATAAAGTATCCTCTCGAAAACCTTTCAAGGGTATTTAAAAGAGATATAGGACGATAGTTAGCCAGCAAAGATGCATCGCCTTTTTTAAATACTGCACTTACGTTTGCCTTTTTCCATATTTCTGGCATTTCACATTTGGACAGACTAGCATTTAAAAGATTACAAATCGGGGTTTTTAATTGTTCCATACATTCGCGTAAAATGCGATTGTCAATTCCATCAGGACCAGATGCTTTACCCAATTTTAAAATCTTAAAGGCGTCTAATACTTCATTTGGCGTTATAGTAATATCGTTTATTGATTCTGCACACAAGTTGTTACTTGACAAATGGTACAAAGATTGATGCCACTTCGAAAAATGTTTGGACCCAGACAAACAACTAGTCCTTTTAAAAACTATTTTAAACAAGTAAATATATAATCGTCATATTAAAATACATGACAGAATGACAAATGTCAGTTAAGTGCAAGAAAGTGTGTGTGTGTTGTTGTTTTTTTTTTTGGGGGGGGGGCTAAATTCTAAAGTGGAAAAGAACACAAATTAATGATTAAGTGAAATATGGCAAGCAGCGAAAGAGAAGTTGAGTACACTAACTATGTAGGAATATATTATGCTATAGAGGAAAAAAACATACAAAAATACATAATTCTGCCAAAACTGATCGCAGCCAAAGTCTGCGTCTTCTTCAAGCTCCGGTTATTCAGATGTAAACGTTTGAGCGATTATAAAACACAAGCTTCGAAGCGTACGTACGTATGTGCTGAAGGACGGACGAATAGACGAACAAGTTCATTGCGTAATGCCTCATACGTTGTTAATAAGTTGGGTATACGAATGATTGAAAACAAAAGATCATACTGTGTTAAACAATAAACATGGAATAACACTCGTTTGTATCTGACTTTCCCTCAGTTGTTTTAACTTAGCCACATTCGTTAAACATTACACACTACCGGCGTTTCAAGTGAATGCCCTTCATCACATAAAAAAGCATGAAATAATATAATAATTGTACAATAATATATTAATCTTTAAATAAAACAGCTCATCGGTTTATTCCGGTTTAGTCACACACGTTCTCTTTGACGACTCATTTCCAAGTAAAAAAAAGCTTTAATTAACTCAGATTCTATTCTGTTGTGTCCGTCATTTTAAATTATTATTTATGTCACCACAATCAGCGCTTTAAATTACGTTGTCAGTGTAAATGTCGTAGTTATTAGTAACAATAAAAACACCGAACACGGTTCCGTTTGTCATTTAAGCCATAACACACAAAACGGGATAATTAAACGAGACTCTTAATGGATACTCTTAATGTACTGACTCTAACTATTTAACTATTGTTACTTGAACTAAATTCATTCAAGCGTTTTTTGTATTTTTATTATGATAATGTAGACATATGTATAAGATCCATATTGGAACATCATAATTTGTTAATTTCAATAAAATATTTATTTTTCGTTATTCGATAATGTCTTCTAGCTTTATCAAATTTCACCCTAGTAAGAAAATAAATGAACTGAATAATATACAATGGAAATGTGTCTTTTAAAACATATTTACAATACAAAACGGTGTGGACACTCTCGTAAGCCCCTGCATGCTCATGTACATGTTTACGCCTGTTGTTCATCATTGACACGCTGGAAGTAAAAAAATGTCTGAAATTGAGACGCAATCTTAACGCCAGCTGTGACGTGATCAATATTGCAATAAATCTTTCACAAACATTCTTGAATGCAAGGGTTGACATAAAGACAGCGGGCTAGCCGCCACGCATTCACAGCCGCACATCGCGAATCTACTTCCCTGTTGTTTCTTCGTAATCGGTATTTTCTTATTTCCATAAGCTATGTTTTACACGTAATTTAAATGAAAAATCTTATTGTATGGATCTTTTCGTTTAACAAGAATGCGTGTACTGTACACAACATTTATCTCCAGAAAACTTGTATAAGAGTTAAGATAAACCTAATAAAATTAGTATAGATTCATATCCGTATATACTATTCATATATTACGGGTTTGCATTAATCCGAAATACGTAATATCCGAACAATCATGCTTTTGGCAACGCTATCACAACTCAGGATTAATAATAAACTATAACGACATTATAATGACTAGCATTTAGCGGCGAAAACATGTGGAGATAGTAATTTGAAACTTAAACCTTATTTAAAAAGAATTACATCATAAATTATATTACACCGTGTTTCGTATACCATTGACATTAACATGGAAAGTTAAAGTTCACCAACTACTTATATGTGTTTATTTCGAATAATATGAGGTTCCTGAGACTGCATTCTATGAGGACGCGGAGTGTGTCGCACAACTCCTATCTGATAAATTTATAGTTAACTAGACTCCCGACAAATGAGAAGAATTTTAAATAGAGCTTCAAAACACAGCTATTTTATTGTTTCCTCATTTTTTCAATTTTGGTGATGTGTTTTGCTTCATGGAAAGAAGCATGGCGACACGTAGGAAACTACATCCGTCTTTTATGGTGACTACAAAACAAGCTCACGTGAGCCGATAGTTGGGATTTAAACCGTCGCGCCGTGGGGAAAAGCCAGTGTACCAAACACTGCGCTGTACGGACAGCCCAGAAAAGTACATTAGCAGCATATGCCATTTTATTAAAATATTTAAAAAAAAAANAATGTGCCCCGCTTCCATCTGCGCTTAACCATGGCTAACCTCCCAATCGAGTCAAAAAAGGACTACACGATCTTTTACAAATGGCATATTGCAGCTAATTTCTTAAACGAAAACACTTGTTCTATAGTTAATGGTATTGTGCAGAATATTCTCCGACAGAATACGCTAGTGGTAAGGTTGGTTATTAATATTAATCATCGCAGTTTGGCCTCTGGGATTTGTTTTCTTGGTTGCCGAACAGTTAATTGATTTTAAACAACGGACAAGCAACTTTGTTTGATTTAGTTCCTTCTTCGTAACGTCGTACCAAAACAAACTCAAAACTTTTAAAGATATATATATATATATATTATAGTCGAATCAGTCTTCGACGTACAATCAAGAAAATCACATTAAAGCGCATTATCACAAATCTTCTAAAAATCTAAGCAACTCACCACTTTCCAGCTGACAGCGACTTTAAGAAGCGACTTTCCACTCCACATTTAATCACCGTGGTTAGAATGAATTACATATAATTTCGTTATATGAACATGTCTATAAAACACGTGAAAATTTGAATTATCTTTTAATTTCTATAAACGTTACTAAAGGTAATTGGTTTTTTACTTGAGGTTCTGGAAGATGCCTTATTGGCGATATAATTTATTTAAATAGAGGAGAAGGGATTCATCATCGTGCTGCTGGTCAAATGTTTTTTGCGATGTTGCATGCTCATATACGCATTTCTATCCTAACAGGTAGCCGCCTCTTTAGCCTAACATTATTGTTCAGGCTCGTAGGAACAGGAGTCGCAAGAACCTAAAGCATTCGCGGCCCAAATGTTCCCCAAATAACAAAATCGTCATATAAAATCAGAAAACATAACATTTGTGTACAGTGCATTGTGTTCACAAGCAACGCCGACTTTCTGTGAGGAAGCAGCGTGAAACAGAGCTTTATCGCCGGATTTGCCGTGGTGTTATCATTAGGAAGGTTTAAATGTTAGTCTCAGTTTTCGCGGAGCACATGTTAGGGGCCGGAACAATGAAGCAAACTTGCGGTGCTCTCGGCCTCGCTTTGATCCTGCTTATAGGAGACCAAATTAGTTCAATGATTTTAAGTGCTAACCAATTGAACTGTTTAAGTTTAGCCTCGGTAACGATGTTGCGTTGGAAAGATGTATCTGGATAATTGATTGTACTTTATTTATGAAACGTGTGTATCCAATATATGGGTCATATCACTCAGTATGTTTTAGAAATCAAATATTGTTTTAAATACCCTGCATTATACTTAAAGGAAGATTTGTTTTTGAACGATTCACAACATGCTAATTTCAAGCCGATTTGTGGGGATTCCATCAAACTAGTCCAAACAGATGTTATGAAAATTACACATTACACAATACAGCCGACACAGGACCACATAAAATATCCTTATTTTCAAAATACAGCCCCAGAAAGGAAATTCTACCGAATATGAAAAAGCAGTAAGAATAAATAACAACAGACGGGTGCAGAAAATAAATATTTTGCGCTAAATGTCGGTAAAACAATAGCATTTAGTTATTATCAAATTTGCACATAATAACCATTGAATAAACGTAAAGACCTTTCTTAAAAGAAAATGTTGCAGTGAGACAACAATATCTCTGCAATGGGATCATACGGTTTTAAACAAATCAAAATGTTAACACTTGTTTCAAAATCGAGACAGCAGGCTATAGAGTTTTTATCTTTATTATAAAATATGCTCGGTAAAATAGATAATTAATCCAGTCGTATTAAACTATCTCAATTTCAATAAGTGTACTTGCACTAGATTGCCATACTTTCGGTATATTACAGCAATGAAAGAATCGCACTAGTTTAATCACTTAATAATAATTTGCCGTACAATTATTTCGCTAAACTGTTTACCGATTAATAAAAAATAAAAAAGATAGTGAGTGTTTCTTGCTAAAATGTGATTATTTCGCAGCATAGAAAAACGACGCGAAAGGGAATGTTCTTCTGATTATCGGCGTTGGCAAGCCGTTATGGCTTTTTTTTAAAGGCACAATGCGGGAAAGTGAACTATTATCCATAACGCATATACAATATTCATATTAAAATATGCTATATAAGACGGTAAGACGATTTCATAGGTATCAGAATGCAAACCACTTGTTCATGAATTAAAACCGATAAAAAAGGTTAACATTTAATTAGGAAGTGGTTTATTCGCAAATTCCATATGACTATGATTCATTCCTTCACAACTCGAAATCAACGCAAAGGGGTTCACTCCGTACAAAGGTTTTATATATAACATTGTGTTCATCACGTTTTGTCGAGTACCGTCAACTTCAAACCCACATTTACTGGAATGTATTTAAAAGGTTAAGAGGACTTACTTTAAAGACCACACGTGGAACACAGTCTCTTAAGTTCATTTCAAATAAAATAGATTTGCACATTATAACTTGAATACTCATATCCGACGAGTAGAAGCAGACCGTCTTTGTCTTATTTTTTGCTACCTTTGCCATATTAATGAGTTTGAAGAAGTTTATTTTAATTTCAATAAAAAGAACATATTTTTAACATTCAAAGCTATTATGAAGTTTTCAGTTTATAACATAATTTGCATGAATTCTTTTACAAAACCCTATGCTATTTACTTGCAGCAATATACTAGGTAATTGAATACATTGCCGAGTGTGTCCTTATTTTTGTGGAAAAAATTATGTTCTGTTGTTAAAATTCATTCCATTATAAGTCATTTATATCTTAGACATACTTCCTGGAAAGTAACGATCTATGAACAACTAAGACCATTTTCCTATAGAAGAGTGAATACTTCTACTCAAGTCGATAATTGGCAATCAATTGTTTAAGTATAGTTTCATCATGCCATCATCTGCAAATAATTACAAAAATCAAAGTTTAAACAAATATGACTCAAATAAAACTCAGATACATGACAATGAATGGATCGTTGAACCATTTAATTGTCTGATATGAATGGTGTTTTAAATCATATTAACAAGATGGTCTCTTTCAACTGGAAAACGGTGCGCCAAAATGAGACCATAATTAAAAATAAAATGAAGAACGCATCTTTGTTGGTTTAACACAGTACCTGTGCTTTATTTAGTGTTTCCGTGCTTAGAGCCTTCGTCTGCAGGCAACTCCAACGACAAGCGTTTCAAGAGACGTTGACGCCATCCATAAGCAAGGGTCTTAATGATCAACCGGCAGCGAACATAGACTGGTACTCTTTGAAACAAACTTTTAACCGCGTATTTGAATGAAAGACGTCTTTGTTGAGCGTGATTTACGTTTATATGTTTTGATTCATCTAAAGTGTCTGACAAAGTATGATCCATTGTGAAAAAGAAATACGTCTTGTCATACAGTAGACTAAAGAACAAATAGTCAATAGTAAGCCAGTTGTATTCCATGATCCACATGATAAAGCAAAGGAAAAATAAAAAAGGATACTCATATACTTGCATGTGCTTTTATGAATTTAAAAGTTTACAAAGAATTGGATATATGTGCACAAATATAATTTATGTCGCTCAAGTGTTTAATCGCTTTACAATTATGTTTTGTTTCCTTTACATGTTCATTGATTGAATTGTTGCAAACTGCAGTGAGCATTTAAATCTGATCAATAACCCAGCGAATATTTGTTGGTGTGTCTTCAAATATTGTATGTATTATGTCTAGTTTTTTTCCCTTTTTTCCTTAACATTTCGGATCCTCGATTTGTCGTTGCTTCAATCTCGTGTAATCCTGCTCTTTCAATCAGTCTGTTGATGAGGTTTTGGAGCAGATAATAAGAACAAAAATATTCATTTCAAACTTCGTTCGTAAATCATACTTAATACTGTTAATATTTGCAGCATCTTCTTTTTTAAACGGCAATATGATCCACGCCCCCTCAGACAGTACTCCTCCCTTTCTAGTCAAAATGTTGAAAAAGAGCTATTTTTCCGGCGCGGAATAAATTGCGTGTTTCTATTAACTTCTATGACAAAACAAGCAAGCCATACAAGTTACTAGTTCTGATCTATACTTAACGGGATTATTTAGTAGATGATCCGACAAATATGCTTTTATGTATAAATTGTCTTTATATATTATTCATCACAGTTTGGATATTGGAAAGTTTATTGTTTTTCAATGTATGTATTTTGGACATATAGTTATAATTTAAAACAACGTACATGCAGTTTTCATGAAATTTAATTGAAGCCACACAAGACATTTTACTCTTAGAATATTATATGATAATGTGATATCACATTTCTATTTGAAGGGGACAACCGATAAAATAACATAAACGCAGAGTTATTAATAACTTTCGTATAATCTTCGTACCTCATCAATAATTCTGTAATCTTGCCATGGCAATAATTAATTTCATATTGTATACTTTTTAGTATGGGATACGAGATATGTGCAAACATTACCTTTATTCAAAAGGTAAATTGAAACAATACAAGCATTCGTCCATTAACTACTCATCAATCAAGGATTGAACTGACAAATAATGGGTTTACATTTCAATGGGTCTTTATATCACACGATTGCAAATTCCTTGTTTCACATCAGAAGACATGTGCAGGTGTTTTAGAAAAATGAACCACCCACAATATTTGAACAAGTTGTTTCCTCTCTATTTCGTTACAGTGGATTATTCTCTGACAATACAGACCATGTTTCACTTAACATTACACAAACACACCATTTGATTAAACACAAATCACAATTTTGTTTTACTGCAACGTTTATTTTAAAATCAACGCCGATAAGCAATTAAATCACTGCGTGAAACAAAGATTTATCGCCAATTTTCCGTAATTTCAATTTTAACGCAAGGCTTATTTTTTTTCTACGAGTTTTCCCGAGGATATGAAAGCGGCTTTTGGGGTTTCCTATGCTTTAACATGGATCAAATTGTTGGGACCCCTGAGGTTTTTAATTATTTTACGTTCTTTCCAATTAAAATGTTTTTAATAGAATACATCATATAAACTTGTTCCGCCCAGTTGTATGCCTTGAATGCTTTATTGTATGGAAACGATCTATATGTTGAATTTATGGCTATTAACTTGTGCAATGGCTATATTGCTAATATATTATGTGTTTACTAATGTATTTCTAGTATATGATAAATTACTCTTTTAATACAACGTTGCTTTATTTCACTAATGTATACTAACTTGTACATATTCCCTTGTTTGAAAGACAAACAATTCACTGTTTTTTAGTAGGGGCGGCAACACGAGTTTAATGTCATTACCGTTTACTGAAATAATACTTAAAGGAGCTTAAGCGTTGGTCCCAGGACGACCACAGTGACACACTTTCTCTTTAATCGAATTTGACGATTTTATACAGATAACTATATCAACGCTTAGTACAACATAGAGGCAATGGGTCATAAAAACTCCCAGAAGTTCTTTATCATTTCTTTATTTTTGGACAATAAATAAATAAATAATTCCATCTTATTTAACTAACTAAGTTCGAATAGTTATATCAAGTTTCATACGTTCGGTCTATTACAGCAATATAAAAGCGTTCGAGTTCAATTGTTTTGTAATAGTAAGCATTTAAAGAAATTCGCCTACGGTTTCCCGATTAAAAACAAATAAAAGACACATTGGGTGTTTTTTGTAATTTACAACACAGATCTAGGGTCTGTGAACAATAGTTTCTGATAATTGGCCGGTCGTAATTGCTTTTCAGAAAAGGAACCGCGGCGGCAAAGCAAAATTGGTAATAAAAAGCAATTCAATAGTAATAGTGCATCTTTTATGTAACCGATTTGCAAAATCTGCGATTGCGATTCATGACAAACTGCTTAACCCCGAGTAAAGACCGTGTATACGTTTTAAAATATGTCTAAAGCCAGTTGATTATTTGTTATTGCTCCCGATATAACCAGCGCTGTTTGAAATTATGATTTGTCCCTCGTTTCACAAAACATTTTATAAGTGGATGCAAAGTATGAATCGTTATTAAATGTCAAAACGCAAAGATCAGAAAGGCATTGCAGACAAAGTCGAGCTTTTGCCATTTGTTGTGTTTCAGAATTGAATAGTTGACCCTACGTCTTTCTACCTACCTTCCCCCTCACACTGTATTATTGTAAAGCATATTTGTTTTACCTTATGATATCTATAAGTATGCACTGTCTTTTACTTTTCCTTTTTCAATGTCGCCTTACACGAAATAATTGTTTAATTGTGGGAATTGTAACGACCTTATTTTATACGATTCGCCGTAAGCGGCGAAAATATGTGCAGAATTTAAATTGAAACCGCAGCAAGAAATAATCTACTTATAAAATTATATTACAAACCTATTCAATAAATCATACTAATATTAGGGACGCCAGCTCCGTATTTCAAATAGCTATGAAATGATCAACATGAAAGATTCAATTACACCAACTATTAGTATTAGCAGAATATTTTGTTTAAAACAGCAACACTATCAACGCCCATTCGTCCCAAGCCACGCCCCCTTAGACAGTTTTCCTCCCTCTCTAGTCACAATGGCGACAACGATTTATTTTTGCCGGCGCAAAACCAACTTCTTGTTTCTATTAACATCTTTGAAAACAGAAAAGATATGACAATTGATATTTCTGAGCTATAGTGAGCGGGCGAGTTTAGTAGATGCTCCGACAAAATTAATAGTCTTTCTTTTTTGTAAAACTTATATTGTCTATAAATATTATTAATCACAGTTTGGATATTAGGCAGTTCGTAGTTTTTTAAGCAAATGTATGCTGGACATGTAGTTATAAATTAAAACAACATAGATGAAATTTTCATGAAATTTAATTTAATTTTAAATAAAAAATTGTGGACTGTTCAAGCAAAACAGTTTACTATTAGAACATTATATGATAATGTAATATCCCATTTCAGTTTGAAGGGAAATCCCGAGAAGATCACATAAACGCAACGTTTATACAAACCTTCGTATAATATTCGCACCTCAGTAATAATTGTGTAATCTAAAAATGTCAAAAATGCAATTCATACGTTATATGGAAAACGAGATATGTGCATTCAGTAACATTATAAAAGTAAAATGAAAGAGGACAAGCATTCGCCCATTCACTACTTATCAATGAAGTATTGAACTGGCAAATTATGGCTTTTTTTATTTCAATGGTGAATTATATCACACGATTTAATATTCCAATAGTTTGTTTCATATCAGTAGACATATGCAGATGTTATACACAAACTAACCACCGAGTCTTTCCATTAAAGATGTTTTCTCTCTCTTAAATTAAAGTATATTGTTCTCTGACAATACAGACAATGTTTCAATTCACATAAAACAAAAACGACATTGAATAAAACGCAAATCACAAAATAATTTAACTGCATCGTTCAATTTAAAATCAACGCTGACAAGCTATGAAGTAACTACGTGAAACACAGTTTTATCGCCGATTGTCCGTGATTTCAATTTTAATACAAGGCTTAATTGTTTCTGCCAGTTTATGTAAACGGCTTTTGGGATCTCGTCTGCTTTTATTTGGATCCAACTGTTGGGGCCCCCGAGGTATTTAATTAGTTTACGTTCTTTCCACTTAAAATGTTTTCAATTTAATACATCATTTAAACTTGTTCCATCCAGTTTTATGTCTCGATTGCGTTATTGTCTGGAAACGATGTATCTGTTGAATTTAGTTGTATTTACTTGTGTAATGGCTATATTGTTAATTTATTACGTGTTAACTCATGTATTTTTATTATATGATAAATTACTGTTTTTAATAACACGTTTTGTTATGTCACTAATCTATACTTACTGGTATATGTTTCCTTGTTGACGGTTTAATTCAGATCAATATATCAACGCTTGTTAAATCAACGAGGTAGTTGGTCTTAGAAACTACTCCAAGAAGTTCTTTATCATTATTCAAATCATACTGGGAAATTATATAAGTAATCCTGGTTAATTAAATTAATAAAGTTAAAATATTAAAACTTACGCTCAAGTGCCATAATTCGGCCAGCATTTAAACGAATTCGCTTTACGGGTGCCCGATTAAAAACAAATAAAAGGGACAGTGCGTGTGTTTAGTAATTACCAACACAGGTCAGTAAACATTTGTTTCTGAGAATTGGCCGGTCGTTATTGCTTTTTAGCAAATGCACCGCGGCGGCAAAGCAAAATTGTTATAAAAAGCAAAAATACAATTTTAATGTTGCATCTCATTTGAAAGGCAATTACCAAAATCTTCAAATGCGAATCATTATATACTGATTTATCCAAAGTAACACCGTAACTACGTGTTAAAACATGTCTACAACCAGTGTATTATGTGTTAATAGCTTACCAGGCCCGAAATGATCCGAGCTGTCCCCGATTAATAAAACATGTTATACGTGGATGCAACGTATAAATCGTTGTAAAATGTCAAAACGCAATATATCAGAAAGGCATCATAGACAAATTGTAGACATTGCCAATTGATGGTTTTCATCTTTCTATTTATGTTGTCGATTCACATCAAAATCGACGGAGAATGGGTTTGCTCCGTGCTCATTTTGACCTTATATTGATTTAGTCGCGTTTGTGTCTTGTTGTTGCACAGACCGAAACGTCAAAAGCAAAACTATTAACCAACTGCAAGATGACAATGTGGTTGTTTTTACTGATCAAACAACGGAGCTTAATGTATTGTGGATACTATCACATTGTTTGAAGCATCTCATGTATTTAGAAACATGTTCAACAACAAAAGTAGCATCAAAGTATGAGTTTTAACCAACAAATACTGTGATGGTGGAATAACAATGATAAACTACGAAACTTTTATCCAATCTTTGCAATTAACTTTGGAATCCGCTCTCAGAATAGATGGGGAAAAGGTTCATTATAGCACATAAGTATGTAAGTATGTAACAAACTAATCAATTGCAAAAAAAAACATAATTCGAAAATATTATCAAAGATGATTAGGAATCAGTTTTTAAAAGAAGTTTATCTCGGTCTGGTATATTTCCAAGAGAAATTGATTTGTAATCCAAATGATATTATATATCAACCACTACAAAGAAAGCCTTTCTATGGGTAAACAATGTGTATTTTTCAACTCCTGGTACAAAATATGATGCAACTGTGTGTATGACCCATTTGATAAAAAGGGAGTCTTCTTAAGCATGCATATACTTTATGAAAAATATAATCTTCAAATTGACTTCCACATATACAACGGTATTCAAAAGGCTAGCTTTGCAATGTGTAAGAAATTTAATGTTGAAGAAAACCACCGGCAGTATGCAAACGTACACAGGCATTACATAACTCCTTGATTCAGAACAGTACTTATGCAGGTTCACGGGGCAATTACAATGTTTGCATTAATAAATAAACCGAACAATGCTTATCAATACAAGAAAAATGGTCCGGTAAACTAAATATTGAAATAATTAACAATGTTTGCAAGGATATCTTTCGTAAAACTATTTTCTATTTCTAAAGATGCAAAAATGCCATGGTTTCGATGCAAAATTATACATAGAATACATGGAACAAATTGTTAACTTTTTTAATGAATCTGAAAGATTCTCAAAAAAAATTATTTTTTGCAAAAGTAGTGAGGAAACGATCAGTAAACGCAGAATTAGTATTTACCTTCGTATTATCTTTTTGCCCTCCAGCAATAATTCTTTAATCGACAAACGAAAATAATTCCTTTCATGCTTTATATGAGATACCACATCTGTGCAATCATTACTTTTATAAAGGTAAAATGAACGAGGACAGGCATTCACCCAGTAACCACTTATCACTCAGTTATTTAACTGGCAAATTACGAGATAAAATTGCAATGGTGAATTATACCCAACGATTGCATATTTCAATATTGTGTTCATATCATATGACTTTCATAGACATATGCAAAATTATTACACAAATTAACCACCCAGTCTATCATACAAGTTGTTCCTCTCTCTTCCGTTACAGTATATTATTGTCTGACAATACAGACCATGTTTCACTTCACACGAAACAAAAACGTTTTGTTGATAAAATACAAATCACAATTTTAATTTACTATAACGTTTAATTTAAAATCAACGCCGATAAGAAATGAAGTCACTGCGTGAAATACAGTTTTATCGCCGATTTTCCATGGTTTCAAGTTTAACACAAGGCTTCATTGTTTCTGCCAGTTTTCCGGAGCCCAAGTAAACGACTTTTTGAGTCTCCTCTGCTTTTATTTGGAGCAAACGTTTGGGACCCCCGAGGTATTTTATTATTTAATGTTCTTTCCACTTAAAATGTTTTAAATAAAATATATCATTAAAACTTGTTCCGCCCAGTTATATGTCTCGGTAGCTTTATTGTATGGAAACGATGTATCTGTTGGATTCATTTTGAAAATACTTGTGTTAAGGATATATTGTTAATTTATTATGTGTTTATTTCTTGATATAATAGATAACTATTGTGAATTACAATGGTGTTATAGTTCGATAATGTATACATGATACTGATACATGTTCCCTTATTTGAAAGAGTATGAAACCTGATGATTTGCGTGGGCAAGGCGACACGATTTTAATGTCATTACCAATTACTGAAATAATACTTAAAGGAGCTTAAGCGTTTGGTCCCAGGACGACCACAGTGGTAACACTTTCTCTTAAATCGAATCTGACGGTTTCATAGAGATCAATATATCAACGCTTGTTACAACATAGAGACAGTGGGTCATTAAAACTCCCAGGAGTTCATTATCATTATAAAATCATACTGGAGAATATTTATAGGTAATCCCGTCTTATTAAACTTAAAATTAAGTTCGAATAATTTAACTTACGCTTAAGTTCCATACTTTCGGTCTATAACAGCAATTAAAGAGAGTTCAAGTTTAATTGTTTCGTAACAGTTAGCATCAAAACGAATTTACTTTACTGTTTCCCGATTAAAAAACAAAAAAATGTTTTTTTTAGGAATTTACAACACAGATAAGGTCTATAAAAATTCTAATCTGATAATTTGCCGTTCGTAATTACTTTTTAGCAAATGCACCGCGGCGGCAAAGCAAAGTAGGTTATAAAAAGCAATGCAATATTGGTTTTGCATGTAGCATGTAAGCCAATTTCCAAAATATGTGAATGCGAATCAAAACAAAGCGCTTTGCCCTGAGTAATGACCGTAGATACGTTTTAAAACATTTCTACATCCAGTGGACTATTTGTAAATTGCTTACTTACCAGTGCCGAAATGATCCGAGTTGTTTGAAATTATGATTTCTCTCTCGAATAAAAAACACTTTGTACGTGGATGCAAAGTAATAATCTTATGTCCCGAGGTACCGATCCTTCTTCAAAGCACTGGCAGATGTATAAAGAGCACATTGTTCCAATATTTGATGACTTCTGGCGGTATGCCATCTTTCCCAGAAGCTTTTTCGGAGGTCAGGCTCTCGATTGCCTCCTTAAGTTCTGATACGGTGAGTTTTACTTCCAATTCGAACAATTGCATTATATGTGACGCGTTTTTGTTTGGCGTATAATTCGGAGTAGTGCCCCACCCTCCGCGTCATCTGCTTGTCCTTGTCGTGGATGGTCTCGCCAATGGCAGACTTCAGCGGAGCTGTAATCTTTATGGTGGGGCCTATGGCTTTCTTGATGCCGTCATACATGCCCCTAGTGTTTCCAGTATCAGCAGAAACTGGATTCTCTGGCGGATTTAACGCCAGTAGTCATTTGTGCACCTCCTTGCTAGTATATGCCCTGCAATCTTCGCAAATCTGTACGCGTCCAGGTTTCTCTGGTTGGGGAGCGCTTCCAATTCAAGTGGGTTATTTTGCGTTCTTCTAAGGTTGGGGTTAATGTAGAGAAGTCGGCCTCAAACCAGTCGCAGTAGTTTCTTGTCTGCCTTTATCCAAGTACTTTCGTGACAGTGCTGTGTACTGTGACTAAGATGCGGTCCCATCGCTTTTTGACTGTGTCATCGGGAGGTTCTAGGTAGAACACCATTGAAACGGCTTAGGTAAACGGCACCGCCTTGTCGGGGAGGGCGTTTTTGCTCGCATCAATACGAGGTTTGAACTCAATTCTAGAGTGATGAACCGTCCTAGACTGAAGCCTCATCTTGCAGTAAACCAAGTGAAAACCATTTATAAAAAAACATTGTTTTCGTATTGGTTTTATTTCTTGGATTTATATAAAATAATAGTGGTGCTGTCAACAATCCGTGTATTTATGTCATGTTTTATTTGCATAAATGTAAGATGTCTTCATCACAACCAACCGTCGAAAATGAAATGGAAGTCATTTTATAAAATAACAATATGACGGTCTTAAAGATGTAGCAATTATATATGAAAAGAAAGCTGAACATTTTGGAACTTGTTTGGAAAGCATCTTGAATTTACAATGTATCACATAATCACCTCTTTTTGTAAGTGACACAAATCACTACATAGAACTTTCTAGAGTATGTAAGTATGGTAATCTTTATAAATGTACATGCCTATTTGCGTACAAACGCTTTTCAGAATGGAATAGTTTACCCTACGTCTTTTAACCTACAGCCCTCCAACTGTATTATTTGAATCTTAAATCCTTTGTTCTTTCTTGCGCATGTATGCATGCATGTACTGCATATCGTATTTACCTTATCATATCAATTGGTATGCACTGTATTTTTTTTTTGCCTATATTCAAAGTCGTCTTACATGTATAATTGTGGGCATGTTAACGACATTATTTTCTGCGATTTACCGTTATCGGCGAAAATATGTGCATAATTGCAAATGAAACCACAGCAATACATAATTTACTTACATTATACTAAACACTTCGTTCATATATTATACTTAAATTAGGTACGCCCGATCTGTATTTCGGATCACTATGAAATGATCAACATGAAATATTCAATTACACCAACTGTTAATATCTGCAGCATCTTCTGTTCAAATCATCAACACTATCTACGCCTATTCGGAAAAAGACCCGACCCCTTAGACGGTGTCCCTACCTCTCTAGTCACAATCGCGACAATTCGATATTTTATTTCAGTGCGAAATCAATTGCGTATTTCTATTTACATCTTTGAAAAAAGATATGAAAGTTGATTTTTCTGATCTATAGTTAACGAGCAAGTTTCGTCGATGCTCAGACAAATAATATGTCACGTATAAGTTATACTGTCTATTAAAATTATTCATCAATGTTTGGATGTTGGGAAGTTGGTTGTGTTTTAATTCCATATATGTTGCAAATGTTGCTATAAATTAAAACAACGTAAATACAGTTTTCTTGAAATTTGATTGAAGCCCAAGATGTGTGGACAGTTAAATCAAGACGCTTGAAAAATTATTCGATAATGAAATTTCTCATTTCTGTTTGCAGAAAATCACATCAACACGGATTTATCACTGAACTTCGTATTATCTACGCACATCAGTAATAAATGTGTAATCTATATAAGGTCTCTAATTCATTTTACATTTTTAAATTTCTTTTAAATTTCTATGAAATTTTCTTTATGTTACAGAATATTTTTTGGTTCGTCGTGACGTTATATTTGTGTGCGATCATTACATTTATTCGAAAGGTAATATAAAAGAGGACAAGCATATGCCCAGGTACTTACACATCGATCATATTTCATTCACGTAACTTACTTGAAAAAGACAAGCTATGCACACTCATATTTCTGATGTATAGTAAACGAGCTGGTGCATTATATGGACTGACGAAATATTTGTTTATGTGGTTAATTATATTGCTTATCAATCGTATTCATCGCCGTTTGGCTATTCGGAAAATTGGTTTCTTCAAAGGCATGCATGCCGGACATTTGTATTTTCAAATAACGTGCATGCAGATTTCTTGAAGTAAAATTCGTTCCATGTTACTCAATACGAAGGTATTAAACGCCTAAAATTGTTTCCCTTTTCTACTTGCAGGGAAAAAACCTCCTTAATCACATTAACCCGAGGTTATCACAAATCTCCGTATAATCTACGCAAATTGGCGGTGAATGAGTCTTTAAAAAGCGCATGTGCACATTCGATTCCTGTTGTTAGATTAAATTAACTAGTATTTCTCAATCTATAAATGTCTTTGCTCTACGTGAACACTTATTGAATAGTTTGCTTTATATTTTCATAATTATAGATTGTAGATCATAGGCATGTTTTGTCTTGGGTTATAGGTCATAGGCATGTTTTGTCTTGGGTTATAGGTCATACGCATGTTTTGTCTTGGGTTATAGGTCATAGGCATGTTTTGTCTTGGGTTATAGGTCATAGGTATGTTTTGTCTTGGGTTATAGGTCATAGGCATGTTTTGTCTTGGGTTATAGGTCATAGGCATGTTTTGTCTTTGGTTATAGCGAAAATTCTTTGTTTTAAAACGAAGTATCAGTAATTATTAGCTTCAGTACCTTTATTCAATATAAATGTAATGACGGACAACAGGAATTCAATAACTTCCTGCCTGAACTAACAAATCTGGGTTTAAATGTCAGTATAAAAAAATCACACGCACTTATACACTCACTTTTCTTCAAATCATCAGAAAAAAAAAGAAATCTTAGAATAACCCAGTGGCGAAGTCAAATTGCTCAGTGGTATTAAACTCAACTACTTATGCTATTATAATTGTTCATTATCTGTTTTGCGTGGTAGTATTGTTTATTTCTTCATTAGCTATATGACCTCCGATATAAACGACTATATTTTCACTTTACATTAAACTAAATCCCAATTGTTCTCAACACAAATCACAATATTATGTTATTGAACATTATTTTGCAATTTACGCCGACAAACTATGTATTGCCCGACTTTCCGTGGTTTCAATTTGAAACAAGGCTTAAGTGTTTCACTTTGTATAAGCGGTAATAAGTTTAAGGTATCGTATAATCAAAAACCCCTCTGCGGTCGTCTCACCTGCAAGTCTTTAAACCCACGTCTGAAACACCCGGGCAGTTCAATTATTTTAATTTCTTGCCGCTTGAGAAGTTTCAAATTAAAAACATTGTACCACTAGCATCGTACTATATTTAAGAATTAAATAGCATTTTTCTGCATTTCATCGGTGTATGAACTGTCGGGAAAATTACGCCTAATTTGCATAAATTAGGTGATTTTTTTCCCAACAGTTCATACTCCGATGAAATGCAGAAAAATGCTATTCAATTTTTATAATTACATCTCAAAATGATTTTAAAGCTGAAATTATATCTTGGTAAGGGTCATAAAAGTCCTTTTTAATCTAGCGTATGAATCTATTTTCAGTTTCGGTTTCATCTCCGTCAAATAGGTATATCGTTGAAGTTCGCGCAAAAAATATAACGTCATTTCGCTATTGACCAATAAAAAACAACGCCATTAAGTTTCGCGCAAAACATAACGTCATTTTGGCAACTTGTTTATGACCAGAAAGTAGCGACATGAATATTCATGTTTAAATTTGCATACGAAGTGGGTTCATCGGAAAATGAAAAAACCGGTCACGTGAACCAGCGCCGGATTAAGCTGTTTTGGGCCCAAGGCTGCACATTTTACGGGGGTCCCCTTCCCTCCCTCGGGTCCCCTTTTGTATATTGAAAGTCATACTTGATACTACAACTACAAAGATCAGAAAACTTGCGTTTGTACACAGTTGACAGTTACATTAAATATTAAATATATATATAGGATCTGGCATGAGTTGTCATATCATACCATATTTTAATAAACGAGTTCAGGAATTTTGTTAGTAAGCGAGCCTTTGGCGAGCTTAATAACGAATTTCCTGGACGGGTTTAATAAAATATGGTATGATATGACAACGAGTGTCAGATCTTTTTTATCACATAATGATAAATCCCGAATGTTGTTTACATTTCGTGACGTCATTTGACGTTGCAACGTCATTTCAGCAAAATAACAAAATGCGATTGGTCAATAAAGTAAAACTAAGCCAATGAAAACGCTTAAAAAGTATATTACACATGTGTAATATAAAAATATATGTTATGGTTATATAACATGGGAAACAGGGTAAATATATTTATCACATGCTATACCTTGTTTCTCATGTAATATTACCATTACATATATTTTTATCTTTAACACGTGTAATACAACCTTCGATCAATTCTATTGGCTAGCTGGATTACAAATTTACATGTCATGTATTCCTCCGCATTGTTTGTCAACAATATGGCGTCGAAAATCTTAGCGATACCGTTAGGCGCATCTGTCAAAATCGACGGCAGGGGTAAAGGCATTGTTATCGCACACGAAAACGTATAACAAGACGTAATGTACCCAGTTTCGATCGATGGCAGCAATTACGAGACTGATCTACCCGCATCCAGGCTGAGTTTGATTACAGAAAAAAACGAACGCTGACAGCTCGAACAGGTTTGCAACAATCACCGACGATGATGTAAATGATTTTGTAGTCAAGCAAAAGAACAAAAATACCCAATCCAAAACGTGTTATGACATGAAATTACTTTCTGCCTTTCTACAAACACAAAATATCACGCACGATATATCCGAAATGCCACCAAATGAGTTGTGCGAAGTATTATGAAAAAAAATTCTAAGTGTGAAAAAACCAGACGGTTCCAACTACGAACCAACAACACTCCGCGGATTCCTTGGCAGTTTTGAACGATATTTGCGGGACCAGAACTACAAATATTCTCTCATTCATGGTACGAAATTCGTAAAATTAAAGGATGTGTTTCAGGCCAAACAAAAACAGCTAAAACGTGAGGGTCTAGGTAATAAGCCCCAGCGAGCAATATATGAAATCGACAAGCTATGGAACACTAACCAACTAGGAAATTCCACCTCGGAGAGCATAATTAACTCCTTATGGTTCTTATATATATATAGGATCTGACATGAGTTGTATATTTGTATGTATGTTTATATGTNTTTCCGATTAATAGCAAATCAGAGGTAGAGAGGGTGTTTTCTTGCTGCAATATTGACAAAACAGATCTAAGTTTCAAACGGGAATTTTCGTCTGATCATGGGCTTTGGTCGGCTGTAATTTCTCGCTTGAAACAATGCAGTGCGTCGACAAAGAAAATGTTGCCCATACATATTCATAATGCAACTGTTATGTAAGCCGATTTCCAAAATCTCAGACTGTGAGCCATACAACTCCGCTTTGGCCTGAGTAAATACCGTTAATATGTTTTGAAAAGTGTCTACAGTCAGCGGATTTATTTTTAAATTGCTTAGGAAACCAATCCTTGAAATGATCCTAGCTCTTTGAAATAATGATTTCTTCCTGGATGCATAAAACGTATTATACATGACTACGAATTATACTCTTTGTTTATTCTCAGGGCACAGACGCGTTGGAGGCTTTCTAAAAAGTTGTATTTCATTTTATTGTGAATATTCTCTATCTATCTTGAAATCGACGGAAAATGGTTTGCTACGTGCAAATGTTATAGATATTAGCGAACACAGTGTCATAAGTGCATTTCAAATAAAACTAAAGTCCACATCACTACTTTAAAGTAAATATCCTGTAAAAAGACGCGAAACGTTTTATCGTATATTTACTATTTGGCAAACCAAAAATGACAATACACACTTGCAAAAAAATGTCACGAAAAAATACACAAAATATTTTCACCGTCAAAGAAATATGGAAATATTGTGTGTCCGGTCTTGTGTTGTAGTGCCCGCTCGAGGAGATTTTAATATAGTATTCACCATGGTCGAAAAAATGTGATTGCGTTTGTGCTTGCGTGCTAGCGTGTGTGTGCGTCCGATCCTTTCCTGACTGAAACTTCGTTATTCGTCGTTCATTTTTGAAATTACTTACTAAAATGATCATCACAACCTGACGACGTGTCGCGTGTAAAACCCTTGTGTTTACCACCAAGGTCAATGTCTCACGTTGAGGTCAAAGGTCAATCCGTCAATAAAATGATTGTCCGGTCTGTAACTTTGTTATTCATCATGCAATTGTAAAGTAACTTGCTACCAATGAACACAATGAGTATGTCGTATGACATTACACACACATATATATATATATATATATATATATATATATATATATATATATATTTATACAAGCATGTTATAAGCATAAAAAGGTTAAATTTTCTTTCCAACAATGTCATGTGATTAGGCTCTAAAAAACATTGATCGTACAGAGTGAGTTTGTCCTTTAATTTACGTACAATTTCAATTGAGAATACTACGGAATGTGTACTATCATACTGTTAGGTTTACAACACATAATAAAGTAATACATACAGTGTTATTTAAGTTAAACGTAAAACGGCGATGAAATAAAATTTACGTTATTAAAAATTGGATCTGTGCGGAACTCTTAAGCCTTTTGCAATCATGACAATTCAAAGTGTTTGACTTATGGATAATGTGTTATCAATTATTGTGGTTTCGTACTCTTTGTTCCGTTTATATATCTTACTTTTGTTTTTCGTTTTGCATTCGACAAAACAAAACACGAAAATTAACACATATAAGTTCATATTCTGATTTTCTTATAACCGAAACGAAAAAAAACAACACAAAAAAACAACTTGACCAATGTATATCGTTTTTCGTTGTACAGATTACAAAACAAAACGCGAAACTTGTTTCCCTATTCAGTTTTCGTTCTAATTTTAATATTACAAAAATCAATTTTTACCGTTCGTGAATTAATAATACGGAAAAAGAGGGGCGCTGCGTAGAAGTATTTGGAAGATTACTCATAATTGATCTTCGTGCGCAGTTTCCTCCCTTTGATAATATTTACTTTGAATAATTATATCTACATTATTATAGAGGAAGAAAAGTCGAGTATTGGCACAGCGCTTGTTGACCAGTCTAATGGAATAATGAATAGCTAAACAGTAACGTTATATTATGATACATGTCTGCTTTTGTATCAAGTCATTGGCTTTTATTAAATGTATATCATGCATTTTAATAATCATTGCACAATAAAATATTTTGTTCAGCGTAGCTTTTCTCTTCAAGTAATTAACACAATCGAATGATTAACTACATTGTATTCATATGTGTTTACGCAATGAACAATGTTACTCATTATTGCAAAAAATATACATTCATTTAGTATGGTAAACCCTGAGGCATGCACGGCCTTATGAAGACCTGTTACGACACGTCGTGTGCCGTCCTGGCTCCTACACTACGAGCATCTAGCTTGCGTTGGGCTCTCGTACGAGGTGTCCACGCAGCTCTTGCATTGAACCAGTGCTTTGCAACAAGTTGCAAATGTAGGGTGCGACACTGGTCCTCAATGTAACACTCTATGTTGTTGTAAAGTTCAGAGCAAAGGTTTTAATGCCTTAAGCTATGGGTTCACGCACTGAGTTCTTTTCAATTTTTTATCAGCATACTTTAAACGTAACGTTACATAAAGAAGGCGAATATCATGCGTAACGCATATAGAAACTACTTGCACGCGTTGAAATGTTCCGTTTTAGACCCTGGTTGTCTCTTAAATGAAACTCGAATGCCATTATAGACAAGGGACAAAATTGTCACAAAACCAGGTTTTCAATGAACAAAAAGTATGATAAAGGGAGACAACTGCAACTCAAATTGTGCATTGCTACTGATTGTTCATCACAATAACCCCCTTGTTTCAAAATCAATCTGTTTTTCGACCCCGTGACGCAGTTTTCCCTTCATTTATAAATTGACAAAATACTATATCAACAAGGCTTTGTATTCGTATCCCATTTCAAAGTACAACGAAGAAAACTCACATAAGATCGCAGTAATCACCAATCCTCGTATAATCTTCGAAACTCAGCAATTTCCTGTTGAGTGTGTCTTTTAGAAACCCCTTAGCGCATTTCATCCCCGTGGTTCAAATAATAAAATAGAATTTCGAAATGAAGTTTAAAAGTATATATTTTTCGTGATTTTTGTTTCATTAACTTTGTATGAACAATAGGTTCATTCTTATCCTATGTATTTTAGATCGATTGAATGAAAACGTAAGGCTGTTGAAACACTCTCTTGTCCGTTTCCTGTGTAGAACAAGAAATTGGTGTCTTTTGTGAAGATCTAAAGAACACTCAAGCAGTTAGGATCGAACCCATGACCCCCAGTTTGTGTTATCCTTTATGTTTCTAACTTCGAATTCAAATGCAACATGACACGAATGTGTAGTTGATATTTGTCAATCAAGTCGGACAAAAGGCTTATGCGGCAAAGGTATGTTAACTATTCATAAGAAATATCAGCTTTCCCGCTTTTCTTTTTGAATACATTTATGGTCAGGCGCCTGTAAAAGAGCTCGTTGTCGCCATTTTGACTAGAGTAGGAGGTTTACCGTCATATGGGCGGGTCTAAAGCAAGATGGGCGTGGATGGTATTTCTTTATTAAATGGAAAATGCAACTTAAATAGCATTCAGTGTAATTGAAATTGTCATGATGATAAAGGGCACATGAAACACGGAGTTCGAAGAACCTAATATTAGTTTGATTCACCAAGGGAGTGAGTTAAATAATTTATGAGCAAATTCTTTCCTTATAGGCGCCATGTTTTAGTTTTAAGCTAAAATACATGTTTTCAACGCTAACTGCTAGTCATAAAACACAAACATGTCTTTATAATTCATTTCTAGTGCTAAGTTATCATAGCATGGCTGATAGAAGGCACATTCGGAGATAAATTATTTCGGATAAATACATAAAACTTACTTATAAAACGTAAAAAGAGCAATGTAATGGATTCATTTTATTTCTTCTTTGATACAGGTTGTCTTCATTGACATTGTTAACAGAGATTACGCATACTGAAATAACGAAAATGACAATAAAATAATAGTTTTAACTTTAAAAGACGTATATCACATTCGCCTGTGAACGAAAAAGTACCGACTTTGGTAGCTACACGATAGCACCTGTTGTAAGTGCTACGGGCTTTGCCCGATGTCTTCAGTATGTCTTCATTTTGCAAGAATGAGACTCAAAATGAAAAATGTAATTCAATATTTACCACGTACAAGCGGGCCATGAGATGGCGTCTATTTAGACTTTCTGATCGTTAACTCGGTGGCTTGTCAAATACCGCTTGTGATTCTGCGCATGCAGTGGCGTACATTAGAGTCCATCATGCTTTTGTATTTTACAATGTTATCAAAATTAATACATATACATACCTTTAAAATATATATAATTAAATTATAATTAATGAAAGTTTTATAAAAACAAAGAAAGACCAAAAAATCGCGTAACACAAAATATTATGTCTCTGGAAAAAATGTCATTATTATATAATATATATGTATAGATATATAATCAATATGGAAAGATAATCAAATAAAAGCAAAGCACTAGATGCACCACACTTCATACTCATAACAATTGTGTAATTCAGTACTAAAAACAGTTTAATTGTAAAAGACAATAAGCTAATTAAAAACTTCAGTTACCCTTTTCTCTGATGTTGTGTCCGCAGATGAAATCTGGCAGCGAGTATAGGGAAGATCGCAAAATGACGTTCGAGACCGTTCGAGACCAATTCCTTCAAACCAGGGTTCAACTCGTTACTATAATGACGTTCGAGACCGTTCTGGACAAAATGTCGTTCGGGACCGTTCTCCACAAAATATAGCTGGTGGGTCAACGTCTTACCGCAGGTCGAGGAGTTCTGTTGAAGGTCGTCAGGGCAACATCAGGCGCTTCAACCAAGGGGGAAATCATGGACAGTTCCACAGGCGCAGATAGGCGGTCTGCGGGTTTTGGAACGTTCAAAACTGGAACACTAACATTTTAACTGATAATCATAAATTGAGGGAACATTGTTTAAAGTTTTGTAATTATGACATATAAGGCATTGCAGAGACACATCTTCGTGATAATCAAGTGTTAGATATTGATGGCTATACATTTTATGGTTTTAATAGGGGTAATTTGCATGAAAGAGCAAAAGCTGGTTCGGGTGGTGTTGCATTTTTAATTAAAAATGAGCTTTTAAAAGATTTTGATTGTAATATTATTGATTGTGAATTTGAATGTATTTTATGGATTTCATTGTCTTGTAAAAATGACACATATGATGATAAACTAGCTTGTGTTTGTTATTTGCCTCCACAAAATTCAAGTAGGCAAATTGATGTAAATGAATTATATGATACACTTCTTTGTCAAATTGAAAATCATCAGAAAGAAAATGTTTTATGTATTTATGTTGGGACTTTAACAGTAGATGTTCTGATAATGCATATTTCATTCCAAGCATTGACCAGTTACCCGATAGAGATATATTAGATTTTTCTTCAAACCAATTTGGGGATATTTTAATTGAGTTTTTAATTAATGTAAATTTTTGAATTTTAAATGGCAGGAATACCAAAAATAAATTTTTTACATGTATAGGACCTCAAGGTGCATCTGTCGTGGATTATTGTTTAATTCCATATGAAAATGTATCAGAATTTACTGACTTTGAAGTTTTGAAGGTGTCTGATATTTTAAGCTCTACTAAAATGTATACTCAGCTTAGTAGAATAACAAGTCCAGACCATTCATTACTAAGATGGAATATATGCCTAGATGATAAAGCCCTGGATACTGTGCATTGTAATTCCCAGGTTGAAATAGGGTATAGTAAAGTGTTTTATAATAAGAAGAATGTAGGTCGTGATTTTTTTACCAATGCCGTAGTTCAGCGGGAGGTGTTTGATGTTATAAATCACCTGGAAAGTACACTGGTTTCACAGGTTGGTCTACATGAAGCCTATGATAAGTTTGTTAGTGTCATACACAATGAGATGCATTCTAATTTAGAGCAGAAAGTTGTTAAGATTTCTTCTCACAGAAGAACTGATAAGAAATTTGGAGTTAACAAACCATGGTGGTCAGAGCACCTCACAGGCTTATGGACTGACTTGTGTACAGCCGAAAAAGTGTGGCTTAAATGTAAAGATGGTAATAGGCAAACCCTTAAACATGTCTATGTACAGAAAAGAAAGTTATTTGATAGCAGTGTTCAAAGAGCAAAGAGGCAATATGTCTATCAAGCCCAGTCTGAACTTGAGGCGGCATTATCCTCTTACTCTAGAATGTTTTGGAAAAATATTGGAAATATTGGTATTGGAAGTGAACGGTTAAAACGCATTCCGTTTGAAGTACAAATGCCGGTAGGTTCCATTACTTCTAATCCAGAGACGGTTCTAAATAAGTGGGGCTCTGATTTTGAAGGTCTTCTTAACCCTATGAACACTGCAACAAATGGCTTTGATTTGTATGCTGATAATGCTAATAATATTGAATATCAAGAAAATGAACAACTTGATATTATGATATCTATTGCTGAGGTATTAAAATGTATTTTACATGCTAAATCTGGTAAAGCACCTGGATATGATGATATACCATATGAACTACTCAACAATGATTCTGCGTTATCCTTGTTAAATAGTCTTTTTAACAGATGTTTCTTAAGTGGGACTGTACCTTCAGCATGGTCCAAAAGTATTATTACTTCGGTCCCCGAATCCTCCACATCGGATCAACGAGACCCTTTGTCCTACAGAGGCATATCATTGGCCCCGTCCATGTATAAAATATATTTCTCCGTTTTAAATAATAGATTGATAAAGTGGACCGAGAGTAATAATACTATATGTGACGAACAAAATGGTTTTATGAAGGGTAGAAGTACAATTGATCAAGTACATTCCTTTACAAGTATTATTGAAACACGAAAGCTTAAGAAGTTACAAACATTTACTGCTTTTATAGATTTGAGAAAAGCGTATAATCTCATAGACCGTCAATCTATGTGGAATAAGTTGCATCAGCAGGTGGGCATATAGGGGAAGAATGTTCCAGGCAATTACATCTTTATATAATGATGTTAGTTGCTGTGACGCTTATACGGATTTGATAAATCATGGTTTGATGTAAAATGTAGATTAAAACAAGGCTGCCCCTTGTCCCCGATGCTGTTCAACTTGTACATTAATGATCTAGTTGTGTATATGAATAATTTAGACAAAGGTGTATGAACTGGAGAAAGAAAAATATGCCTTTTGCTTTATGCTGACGATATAGTTCTGTTGGCAGAAAATGCCCAGGACCTTCAAACCATGTTAGATGCTTTAGCTATTTGGTGTAGTCAAAATAAAATGACTGGCAATTGTGAAAAATCTAATAGTGTTCACTTCAGAACCGGCAGTATCTCTAAAACTGAACATATATTTAAAATTAATTCCGAGAAGCTGGATATCGTTCATAATTACAAGTATCTTGGTGTTGTATTGAATGAATATTTAGAGTAGAATGAAATTGCTAAATCTGTTGCCATGTCTGCTTCAAGGGCACTCAGTCTTGTTATATACAAAAGTAAGGCATTTGGTGGTTTTCACTACTCTACATTTACAAATCTATACGATTCAATGGTATGGCCCATAATCAATTACAGTGCCCCAATATGGGTTGATAGATCATATTCATGCATAAATGCAGTGCATCATAGAGCTATGCGATACTACTTGGGTGTTTGAAAGTATACTCCGAATGTTGCTGTAAGTGGAGAGATGGGCTGGAATACACCAATTGTTAGACAATGGGTTTCAGAATTTAGACAGTATTTAAGAGTAATGAATATGAATGATAATAGAATTAATAAATCTGTATATAATTGGTCCAAAGCTTGCAATGTTAAAAATGGTTTTTATAGATTGAAGAAACTTTTATCAGATATTAATAGTGCTCATGTATTAGATAATAATATTGGAAATGCTAAACATACTATATCAATGTTGGAAGTGAAATTATTAGATATTGAAAAGAATAAGTTGAAGCTATTGTTGGAGAGGTACAATGCTATAAGAGGAAACGTGGGTTATAAATTAAGAACGTATAGAAAATTTAAATCACAGTATTGTACAGAAAACTATCTTATGTGAAATATGCCATTTCAATATTGATCAGCTTTTACAAAGTTTAGGTATGGTGTAGCGCCACTAAGAATAGAAACAGGTCGCTATGAAAATATTGATGTGTCAAATAGAAATTGTTTTAATTGTCCTGACTATGTTGAATATGAAAAGCATGTGTTGCTTCATTGTCCGTTATATAGCGATATAAAAAAAGACTTAGTCTCTGCACACGCTAATATGTTTGATCATATTGATAATATGTCAGATGACGACAAATTGGTTAGAATGTTAAGTGACGAAAACCTTGTGTATTGATATGCCAAAGCCTGCCATCATATTCTAGTAGAAAGAAAAAGAAAATTGTATTGAAGAGTTTAATCTTTTAATGTGTTTAAGTTTTAAAAAATGTGTAAATAATATTTACTAATTAAGAATTTCTACTTTTGTTTTAGATATTCATGGTTATTTTATTCACATACAAGAAGCAGTCACTAAAAGATGGACATGTCTTTTAATTTTTGTAGGATAATACACTGAATGCTCAGGAGTAAAATGTTAGCATCGCCTCTTTATAAATACTGAAGAAATCCCCTTTCTCATGCATTATTTGGAGTGTTTGACCGAGATATATAGTGGCTGATTCTGGTATCATAATTATGATACATTGTATTATAATAGCTGTATAATAAGTGTTAAACATCAAGTTTTCAAGGCTAATAAGACGGTATACATCCAACACTACTAGTATAACAGGAATTATATGGGGTGGAATAGATCCCCTCCTTGTCGCATAGTACTACCATACTCACAAAACCGTCATTTAATCATCTTAATTTTGTTGTAGACATAACACTCCTTCACAATTACCAAGTTATATTTGAGCAACTTTAATTCTACTAAATTTTCTGCTCCAATCAGAAGTTATATTTGGCCCTAGATTTGCAATATGACATCTTTATACCATCCATAGCAAATAGATCTAAGATTTATCTTACTCTTATATAGTTTGTGTTAAATTTTAAACCGTTATTTGAAGTTGAAAACTTGAACAAGATTCTCATTTGTAAAAGTGAAATATGTTCATAAAGTTTTAGCTATTATCGTGGAATTGTATTTTAGAATATGTATAGTCTCTTATAACTCAATTATGAGTGGCATTTATGTACTGTGTTTTAAAGTTATTTTGTATATGTTTTACTATGTACATGATGATGAGACTCTAATAAACTATCTTATCTTATTATCTTATCTACGCAAGTTGACGAGGTTTCTGTAAGTAGTAATACGCCGTTGAGTTTTACCCTGATTTGTTCTTAACCTAACATCTCTTCAGGCGTGGTTCAAGAAAAAGCGCGCGGAAGTGTGAGCGATACGGCCTGTTCCAGGGGATGCGCACGATGTCTCCCGGCATGGAATGGCCATCTCGCCCAGACAAGACCCTTACTCGCTGTGCGCTACCGTTAATACTAACGATTCGTAATTTACCAAGAACACGTTAAGTTTTTTTTTCGAATTATGTTTTGCTGTAGATTTTCTTAGTTGTTCACTTTGCCATGTTCATATTAAACATTAAGATGTTGTTTTCGCATTTAATAATATTCTATGCTAAATATTTCTTCTCTGAGCAAGTTTCTTTAAGTATACAGGTACAACACAAGTAACTAATAAAATCATCACCTTCACCTGTCTACCACGAACACATATTCATATGTATGATAGTACAACAGTGTATTTGTTTGGTTTTCAAGTGCAGCGCTTTTGCTGGGTAAACACTGGTAACAATCGGCACTAAATTGCCAACAACAACTGAATGACCCCCAACCTACACACGCCAAATATCATGGGACTTGCGCACACTTGGCACCAGTTCGCCCTCAACTCCATGCGCCGACATACGCCACCTACCATGGGCAACATCAGCCAACCTTGCAAGACTACATCGTGCGGTTTGTCAATAGAGACTTCAATGCGATGTTTCAGTCGCGCAATACCTTCGCGAAAGAGGAGAAAGATTTTTAATAAATAAAGACAAAATAAACGTAAACATTCCTAAATTCGTGTGCGGTCCGAAACTTCCTACAGTAACTATGTGCTCTCTCGATTTTCTCGGTATGTGTCGGTTGGGTGCCATGCAGTCGTTGTCGGTAATGATGTGAAAGTTCTGGTCGTGGTTTCCAGGGCAAGATTTTGAATATGGTATCCAACGAAATATCTTTTTTTTTAACCAAACCATAAACATATTTACCAGTAAAACTAACATAACTGCCATGTTTTTTTTTACAGAAATGTGTAGATGTTGATTCCTTAATTAATAATTGCGATCGTACTTAGTAGTTGTTCCAAATTTTAATGTAAAATTTAATAGTAAAATATCGTGATACAAAACCAACCCTCATTTCCAATATTACATATTCGAACGTAAATTGAAATATGCATCAATACCAATTTTTGATACATCCGATTTAGAAAGATCGACGAGAATTGTTCTACGTATGTTAAAAGTATGTATATCCTTTCAAACGCAAATGTCATGATATGCATGAATGAAATAGCAACAGTAAATAAATTCTTTTATTCATAAAAATACATAAGATGTTCCTAATAATTCAAGCATGTTTAGTAACAACGGTACTGAACCTGCGAGTAAGAGTCATTTCTGGGCGAGAGGGCCATCTCGTAGCCTACGCCAGGAGCAATTGTGCGTATCCCCTGAACCTGGTCGTAAATATTCTACCTTCGGCACTTTGCCAACCTGTTCTGGAACCAAACCCAGCCCAAGCGGGAACTAGTTTGACCAATGCGAACGTTTCTTATCGCAAGATTGGGTTCTGCCTAACATAGAGCTCTGTAATATGGTTTTAGTCATAAATTATTAATTTAACACCGCTGTACAAAACCTCAGATATATACTATGAATATCGTTCGGTAAACGTGATCAGTGAATATTTTTAAGTAGGAATCATGAACATTTATTCAACAGACGAATATGAAATAAAGGCTACTGACAGATTAAAGTGACAGTTCGCGGAATAGATCGTTGTTCTGCACATATAAATCGTATAGCGAGAAATAAACTTCACATAAATTCATTGAAATATATTTTTTATCGAGGTTGACATCGAAAACCTGGTCAAAATCGGTTGTGAAAATGATCATAAATACATGCAATAGGCGAAAATCATGGCAGCGTTGCGAGTTATGCAAATTATTTCTATGTTTAGCTTTCGCTTAACATTATTAGCATATGGAAGATAAAAACATTGATTAAGCAAAAACATACCGTTGCAACTCAGTTTCCGTCTGTAACTGATGTATTTGCATGTGTTCTTACCTTCTCTCCGCTAAATTCGCCCGTATCCTCAATTTTGTTTGTTTTAAAAATTGCTATATTGTTTGTTTACAACCGATTCAGCCAGATTTTCAGTGATATCCTTAATAAAAACACGTTTTCTTACGCTTCTGCCTATATATACGTCCGCGAACTGTCACTTTAACCACAATCTAACTATGTGTACGTCATCAAAATAACGATGCTGATAATGTCGATAAGGAGAACATTGACAATCATTGCGAATGTAAGGTTTGTGGTTATTTTGGTATAATAATTTACTGTTCATACTTTTTATTCAGTATTCCCACACTCAGGGAAAACAATAATTGGCATTGCAGTTATTTTCCTCCTAATTAATAATATAATTGTCTGACCTAACGGAGCTAACACAGCTATGCTATAATTATATTTTACCCATAAGGGGTCGATAGCCCGGGCCTCATTAAGACTATTAAATTATACTCGAAAATACCTCTGGTACACAATACAACAAAAATAAAAAATGTAATAATATGCTGGATTTAGCAAACTGTGATTATATGCAATATCTGTCATAATAAT